>JAHFZB010000473.1:0-45985 GCA_036884735.1 Huso huso
GGCGCGCTGGGGAGGGCCAGGGACCATTTGGCGAAGCCGCTAGGACCCAGCACGGTGTCGCTGGGCCCGTCTTGCTGGGGAGGGGCCAGGGACCATTTGGCAAGCGGCTGGGACCTCGCCGATGTCGCTGGGGCCCGGCGCTGTAAGCTGGAGGTGCCAGGTACCATTTGGCGAGCAGCTGGAATCCGCTGCGGGGTCTCTGGGGCTTGTGTGCGTGCTGGGTGGGTGCCAGGGATCATTTGGCGAGCTGCTGGAACCCCGCAGCTGTCGCTGGACCGATGTCTTGCGCTGGGGAGATGCCAGGGACAATTTGGCAAGCAGCTGGGACCCGCCCGATGTCGCTGGAACCCGCCCGATGTCGCTGGAACCCTCGGTGAAGTCGCTCAGGCCCATCAGCACTGGGGAAGCCAGGGACCATTTGGTAAGCCGCTTAACCCGCTGGGTCGTTGGGCCCCGTGCTCGCACTGGGGGAGGAGCCAGGGACCATTTGGCGAACCGCAGGGACCCCGCCAAATCGCTGGGGCCAGTGTGAGCGCTGAGGTTGTGCCAGGGACTATTTGGGCGCCGCTGGGACCTTGCGCAAAGTCGTTGGGGCCAGGGACCATTTGGCAAGCCTCTGGTACCCAGCGATGTCGCTGGGGCCGATGTGCAGCTGGGGATGTGCCAGGGACCATTTGCGAGCCGCTGGGACCCCGCGCATGGTTGCTGGGCCCTGTGTGCGCGCTGTGGAGGTGCCAGGTACCATTTGGCAATTCGCTGAGACTCCGCGCGAAGTCGCTGGGACAGGTGCGCACGCTGGAGATGTGCCAGGGACTATTTGGTGAGCCTCCGGGACCCTGCGCGAGGTTGCTGGGGCCCGTGCATTCACTGGGGAGGTGCCAGTCACCGTTTGGCGAGCCGCTGGAACCCCAGGCGTAGTCGCTGGGCCCCGTGCGCACGCTGGGGAGGGGCCAGGGACCAGTTGTCGAGCTGCTGGGACCCCGTGCGATGTCGCTGGGCCCCGTGCGCGTGCTGGGGATGTGCCAGGGACCATTTGGCGAGCCTCTGGGACCCTGCGTTGGGTCGTTGGGTCCCGTGCTCACGCTGGGGAGGAGCCAGGGACCATTTGGCAAGCCGCAGGGACTCCGCGTGAAATCGCTGGGGCCAGTGCGCGCTGGGGTTGTGCCAGGGACTATTTGGGCGCCGCTGGGACATTGCGCCGTCGTTGGGCCCGGGGCTCGGCGCTGGGGATGTGTCAGGGCCCATTTGGCAAGCTGCTGGGACCCCTGCGTTGGTCGTTGGGCCCCATGCTCGGCTTGGGAGGGCCAGAGACCATTTGGCAAGCCACTTGGTACCCCTCGCGATGTCGCTGGGCCCCGTGCGTGCGCTGGGGATGTGCCAGGGACCATTTGGTGAGCCTCTGGGACCCTCGTTGGGTCGTTGGGCCCCGTGCTCGCGCTGGGAGGGGCCAGAGACCATTTGGCAAGCAGCTGGTACCCCGCCCAGGGTGTCGCTGTGGCCCGTGCGCCGCGCTGGGGATGTGCCAGGGACCATTTGCGAAGTCGCTGGGACCCGTGCATGGTTGCTGGGCCTGTGCGTGCTGTGGAGGTGCCAGGTACCATTTGGCAATCCGCTGAGGCTCTGCGAGGTCGCTGGGACACGTCGCGATGCTGGAGATGTGCCAGGGACTATTTGGTGAGCCTCCGGGTCCCTCGAGGGTTGCTGGGGCCCGTCGCGTTCGCTGGGAGGTGCCAGGAACTGTTTGGCGAGCCACTGGAACCCCAGGCGTGGTCGCTGGGCCCCAAGCGGCGCTGGGATGTGCCAGGGACCATTTGGCAAGCCGCTGGTACCCCTCGTGATGTCGCTGGGGCCCGTGCGGACGCTGGGGATGTGTCGGGGACCACTTGCGAGCCACTGGGACCCCGCGCATGGTTGATGGGCCCTGTGTGCGTGCTGTGGAGGTGCCAGGTACCATTTGGAGATCCGCTGAGACTCCGCGCGAAGTCGCTAGGACACGTGCGCACGCTAGAGATGTGCCAGGGACTATTTGGTGAGCCTCTGGGAACCTGCGCGAGGTTGCTGGGGCCCATGCGTTCGCTGGGGAGGTGCCAGGGACCGTTTGGTGAGCCGCTGGAACCCCAGGCGTAGGCGCTGGGGACCTTGCGCGTGCTGGGGAGGGGCCAGGGACCATTTGGCGAGCCGCTAGGACCCAGCGCGGTGTCGCTGGGCCCCGTGCGCACGATTGGGAGGGGCCAGGGACCATTTGGCAAGCGGCTGGTACCCCGCGCGATGTCGCTGGGGCCCGTGCGTGCGCTGGGGATGTGCCAGGGACCATTTGCGATCTGCTGGGACTCCGCGCGTTGTTGCTGGGCACTGTGCGCATGCTGGGTAGGAGCCAGGGACCATTTGGCAAGCCGCTGGTACCCCGCGCGATGACGCTGGGGCCTGTGCGCGTGCTGTGGAGGTGCCAGGTACCATTTGGCGAGCCGCTGGAATCCCGCGCGGGGTCTCTGGGGCACGTGAGCGCGCTGGGTAGGTGCCAGGGATCATTTGGCGAGCTGCTGGAACCCCGCGCGCTGTCGCTGGACCCGTGTGCGCGCTGGGGAGATGCCAGGGACAATTTGGCAAGCCGCTGGGACCCCGCCCGATGTCGCTGGAACCCCGCCCGATGTCGCTGGAACCCTGCGCGAAGTCGCTCAGGCCCATGCGAGCACTGGGGAGAAGCCAGGGACCATTTGGTAAGCCGCTTTTAACCCGCGCTGGGTCGTTGGGCCCCGTGCTCGCACTGGGGAGGGGCCAGGGACCATTTGGCGAGATGCTGGGACCCCGCGCGACGTCACTGGGTCCGGTGCACGCTAGGGAGGCGCCAGTGACCATTTGGCAAGCCGCTGGGACCTCGCGCGAAATCGCTTCGGCCAGTGTGCATGCTGGGGTTGTGCCAGTGACTATTTGAGCACCGCTGGAACCCTGCGCGAAGTTGCTGGGGCCCGTGCGAGCGCTGGGGATGTGCCAGGGACCATTTGCGAGCCGCATGGACCCCGCGCGTTGTTGCTGGGCACTGTGCGCACGCTGGGTAGGAGTCAGGGACCATTTGGCGAGCCGCTGAGACCCTGCGCGGGGTCGCTGGGCCCCGTGACGCGCGCTGTGGATGTGCCATGGACCATTTGCGATCTGCTGGGACTCCGCGCGTTGTTGCTGGGCACTGTGCGCATGCTGGGTAGGAGCCAGGGACCATTTGGGCAGCCACTGAGACCCCGCACGGGGTCGCTGGGCCCCGTGCGCGCCGGGGAGGGGCCAGGGACCATTTGGCAAGCCGCTGGTACCCGCGATGACGCTGGGGCCTGTGCGCGTGCTGTGGAGGTGCCAGGTACCATTTGGCGAGCAGCTGGGATTCACGGGGGTCTCTGGGGCACGTGAGCGCGCTGGGTAGGTGCCAGGGATCATTTGGCGAGCCGCTGGGACCCCGCGCGGTGTCGCTGGACCCGTGTGCGCGCTGGGGAGATGCCAGGGACAATTTGGCGAGCCGCTGGGACCCCGCCCGACGTCGCTGGGGCCCGTGCGCGCACTGGGGATGTGCCAGGGACCATTTGGAAAGCCTCTGTGACCCTACGCAAGGTCGCTGGGGCCCGTGCGATCACTTAGTAGGTGCCAGGGACCGTTTGGCGAGCCGCTGTGTCACCGCGTGAAGTCGCTGTACCCCGTGCGCACGCTGGGGATGTGCCAGGGACCATCTGCAAGCTGCTGGGACCCCGCGCGAAGTCGCTTGGGCCCATGTGCGCGCTGGGGAGGTGCCAGGGACCATTTGGCAAGACGCTGGGACCCGCGCAGGGTCGCTGGGACCCGTGTGTGTGTGCTGCAGAGGTGCCAGGGACCATTTGGGAAGCTGCTGGTACCCCTTGTGATGTCGCTGGGGCCCGTGCGGACGCTGGGGATGTGCCGGGGACCACTTGCGAGCCACTGGGACCCCGCGCATGGTTGATGGGCCCTGTGTGCGTGCTGTGGAGGTGCCAGGTACCATTTGGAGATCCGCTGAGACTCCAGGGGTCGCTAGGACACGTCTTGCGCGACGCTAGAGATGTGCCAGGACTATTTGGTGAGCTTCTGGGACCCTGCGGCGAGGTTGCTGGGGCCCATGGTTCGCTGGGGATGTGCCAGGGACCGTTTGGCGAGCCGCTAGGACCCAGCGGCGGTGTCGCTGGGCCCATGCACACCCTGGGAGGGGCCAGGGACCATTTTCGCGAGCTGCTGGGTCCCAGCAGGGTGCTGGGCCCGATGCAAACCACCGAGGAGGGGCCAGGGACCATTTGGCAGCGGCTGGTACCCCCCACGCGATGTCGCTGGGGCCCGTCGTCGCTGGGGAGGGCTATTGACCATTTGGCGAGCAGCTGGATCCCAGCACTGGGTCGCTGCAGCCCATGCAACGAGCTTGGGATGTGCCAGGGACTATTTGTGAGCAGCTGGGACCCTCTTGTGGGGTCGCTAGGGCCCATCAGTGCGCTGGGGATGTGCAGGGTACCATTTGGCGAGCCTCTGAGACCCCACGCTGGGTCGTTGGGCCCCGATCTGTCATGGGGAGGAGCCAGGGACCATTTGGCAAGAAGCGCAGGGGACCCCACCAAATCGCTGGGGCCAGTCTGAGGCTGAGGTTGTGCCAGGGGACTATTTGGGCGCCGCTGGGACCTTACGCAAAGTCGTTGGGGCCAGGGACCATTTGGCAAGCCTCTGGTACCCCGCGCGATGTCGCTGGGGCCCGTGTGCACGCTGGGGATGTGCCAGGGACCATTTGCGAGCCGCTGGGACCCCGCGCATGGTTGCTGGGCCCTGTGTGCGCGCTGTGGAGGTGCCAGGTACCATTTGGCAATTCGCTGAGACTCAGCCTTGAAGTCGCTGGGACAGGTCGCCACGCTGGAGATGTGCAAGGGACTATTTGGTGAGCCTCCGGGACCCTGCGCGAGGTTGGTGGGGCCCGTGCATTCACTGGGGAGGTGCCAGTCACCGTTTGGCGAGCCGCTGGAACCCCAGGCGTAGTCGCTGTACCCCGTGCGCACGCTGGGGATGTGCCAGGGACCATCTGCAAGCTGCTGGGACCCCGCGCAAAGTCGCTTGGGCCCATGTGCGCGCTGGGGAGGTGCCAGGGACCATTTGGCAAGACGCTGGGACCCGCGCAGGGTCGCTGGGACCCGTGTGTGTGTGCTGCAGAGGTGCCAGGGACCATTTGGGAAGCTGCTGGTACCCCTTGTGATGTCGCTGGGGCCCGTGCGGACGCTGGGGATGTGCCGGGGACCACTTGCGAGCCACTGGGACCCCGCGCATGGTTGATGGGCCCTGTGTGCGTGCTGTGGAGGTGCCAGGTACCATTTGGAGATCCGCTGAGACTCCGCGCGAAGTCGCTAGGACACGTGCGCACGCTAGAGATGTGCCAGGGACTATTTGGTGAGCTTCTGGGACCCTGCGCGAGGTTGCTGGGGCCCGTGCGTTCGCTGGGGATGTGCCAGGGACCGTTTGGCGAGCCGCTGGAACCCAGGCGTGAAGCGCTGGGGACCTTCTGCGGCGTGGGGAGGTGCCAGGGATTGTTGGCGAGCCGCTAGGACCCAGCGGTGTCGCTGGGCCCGTGCACACCCTGGGAGGGGCCAGGGACCATTTGGCGAGCTGCTGGGTCCCCGCGGTTGCTGGGCCCCGTGCACGCACCGGGGAGGGGCCAGGGACCATTTGGCAAGCGGCTGGTACCCCACGCGATGTCGCTGGGGCCCGTGCGTGCGCTGGGGAGGGGCTATTGACCATTTGGCGAGCAGCTGGATCCCAGCACTGGGTCGCTGCAGCCCATGCACGAGCTTGGGATGTGCCAGGGACTATTTGCGGGCAGCTGGGACCCTCTTGCTGAAGTCGCTAGGGGTCTTGGCCCCTAGGGATGTGCCCGGTACCATTTGGCGAGCCTCTGAGACCCCGGCTGGGTCGTTGGGCCCGTGCTTTCGCTGGGAGAGAGCCAGGGACCATTTGGCAAGCCGCAGGGACCCCGCCCGAAATCGCTGGGGCCAGTGCGAGCGCTGAGGTTGTGCCAGGGACTATTTGGGCGCCGCTGGGACCTTGCGCAAAGTCGTTGGGGCCAGGGACCATTTGGCAAGCCTCTGGTACCCCGCGCGATGTCGCTGGGGCCCGTGTGCACGCTGGGGATGTGCCAGGGACCATTTGCGAGCCGCTGGGACCCCGCGCATGGTTGCTGGGCCCTGTGTGCGCGCTGTGGAGGTGCCAGGTACCATTTGGCAATTCGCTGAGACTCCGCGCGAAGTCGCTGGGACAGGTCGCCATGGAGATGTGCAAGGGACTATTTGGTGAGCCTCCGGGACCCTCTTGGCGAGGTTGGTGGGGCCGATGCATTCACTGGGGAGGTGCCAGTCACCGTTTGGCGAGCCGCTGGAACCCCAGGCGTGGTCGCTGTACCCCGTGCGCACGCTGGGGATGTGCCAGGGACCATCTGCAAGCTGCTGGGACCCAGCGCCGTCGCATGGGCCCATGTGCGCGCTGGGGAGGTGCCAGGGACCATTTGGCAAGGCGCTGGGACCCGCGCGGGTCGCTGGGACCCGATGTGTGCTGCAGAGGTGCCAGGGACCATTTGGGAAGCTGCTGGTACCCTTGTGATGTCGCTGGGGCCCGTGCGGGACGCTGGGGATGTGCCGGGACCACTTACGACCACTGGGACCCAGCGCATGGTTGATGGGCCCCGTGTGCGTGCTGTGGAGGTGCCAGGTACCATTTGGAGATCCGCTGAGACTCCAGCAAAGTCGCTGGGACACGTCATGCGCTAGAGATGTGCCAGGGACTGTTGGTGAGCTTCTGGGACCCTGGGGTTGCTGGGGCCCGTGCGTTCGCTGGGGATGTGCCAGGGACCCGTTTGGCGAGCGCTGGAACCCCAGGCGTGGGCGCTGGGGACCTTCTGGGCGTGCTGGGGAGGTGCCAGGGATTATTTGGCGAGCCGCTAGGACCCAGCGCGGTGTCGCTGGGCCCCGTGCGCACGCTTGGGAGGGGCCAGGGACCATTTGGCGAGCCGCTGGGTCCCCGCGCGTAGTTGCTGGGCCCCGTGCACGCACCGGGGAGGGGCCAGGGACCATTTGGCGGCTGGTACCCCACGCGATGTCGCTGGGGCCCGTCGCGCTGCGGAGGGGGGCTATTGACCATTTGGCGAGCAGCTGGATCCCAGCACTGGGTCGCTGCAGCCCATGCACGAGCTTGGGATGTGCCAGGGACTATTTGCGGGCAGCTGGGACCCTGCGCGAAGTCGCTAGGGCCCATGCGCGCGCTGGGGATGTGCAGGGTACCATTTGGCGAGCCTCTGAGACCCCGCTGGGTCGGGTGGGCCCGGTCTTTTTTTGGGGGAGGAGCCAGGGACCATTTGGCAAGCAGGGGACCCCCGGCCAAATCGCTGGGGCCAGTCGGCGCTGAGGTTGTGCCAGGGACTATTTTGCGCCGCTGGGACCTTGCGCCCAAAGTCGTTGGGGCCAGGGACCATTTGGCAAACCTCTGGTACCCCTTGCGATGTCGCTGGGGCCGATGTGCGCTGGGGATGTGCCAGGGACCATTTATGAAACACGCTGGGACCCAGCTGCATGGTTGCTGGGCCCTGTGTGCGCTGTGGAGGTGCCAGGTACCATTTGGCAATTCGCTGAGACTCAGCGAGTCGCTGGGACAGGTGCGCATGCTGGAGATGTGCCAGGGACTGTTTGTGAGCCTCCGGGACCCTGCAGCCGGTTGCTGGGGCCGTGCATTCACTGGGGGAGGTGCCAGTCACCGTTTGGCGAGCCGCTGGAACCCCAGGCGGTCGCTGGGCCCCTGCGGCGCACGCTGGGAGGGGCCAGGGACCAGTTGTCGAGCTGCTGGGACCCCTGATGTCGCTGGGCCCGTGCGGCGTGCTGGGATGTGCCAGGGACCATTTGGCGAGCCTCTGGGACCCCGCGTTGGGTCGTTGGGTCCGTGCTCACGCTGGGAGGAGCCAGGGACCATTTGGCAAGCCGCAGGGACTCCAAGAAAATCGCTGGGGCCAGTCGCGGCTGGGGTTGTGCCAGGGACTGTTTGGCGCCGCTGGGACCTGCGCAAAGTCGTTGGGCCCGTGCTCAGCTGGGGATGTGCCAGGGCCCATTTGGCAAGCTGCTGGGACCCCCTGTTGGGTCGTTGGGCCCCATGCTCGCGCTGGGGAGGGCCAGAGACCATTTGGCAAGCCGCTGGTACCCCTCGCGATGTCGCTGGGCCCGTCGTGCTGGGGGATGTGCCAGGGACCATTTGGCGACCTCTGGGACCCCTGCGTTGGGTCGTTGGGCCCCATGCTCGCGCTGGGGAGAGCCAGGGACCATTTGGCAAGCGCTGGTACCCTCGCGATGTCTCTGGGGCCCGATGCGTGCGCTGGGGATGTGCCAGGGACCATTTGGCGAGCCTCTGGGACCCTGCGTTGGTCGCTGTGGCCCGAGTCGCGACGCTGAGGGATGTGCCAGGGACCATTTGCGAGCCGCTGGGACCCCGTGCATGGTTGCTGGGCCCTGTGTGCGTGCTGTGGAGGTGCCAGGTACCATTTGGCAATCCGCTGAGGCTCTGCGCGAAGTCGCTGGGACACGTGCGCATGCTGGAGATGTGCCAGGGACTATTTGGTGAGCCTCCGGGTCCCTACGCGAGGTTGCTGGGGCCCGTGCGTTCGCTGGGGAGGTGCCAGGAACCGTTTGGCGAGCCGCTGGAACCCCAGGCGTCGTCGCTGGGCTAGCTGGCGCTGGGGATGTGCCAGGGACCATTTGGCAAGCCGCTGGTACCCCTCGTGATGTCGCTGGGGCCCGTGCGGACGCTGGGGATGTGTCGGGGACCACTTGCGAGCCACTGGGACCCCGCGCATGGTTGATGGGCCCTGTGTGCGTGCTGTGGAGGTGCCAGGTACCATTTGGAGATCCGCTGAGACTCCAGCGGCGTCGCTAGGGACACGTCGCGACGCTAGAGATGTGCCAGGGACTATTTGGTGAGCCTCTGGGAACCTCTTGGCGAGGTTGCTGGGGCCCATGCGTTACGCTGGGGAGGTGCCAGGGACGTTTGGCGAGCACTGGAACCCCAGGCGTGGCGCTGGGGACCTTGCGCCGTGCTGGGGAGGTGCCAGGGATTGTTTGCGAGCAGCTGGGACCCCAGCGCAAGGTCACTGGGCCCTGTGTGCGCGACTTGGGAGGGGCCAGGGACCATTTGGCGACTGCTGGGTCCCCAGGCAGTTGCTGGGCCCCGTGCACGACCGGAGGGCCAGGGACCATTTGGCAGCGGTTGGTACCCAGCGATGTCGCTGGGGCCCGTCTTGGCGCTGAGGGATGCCAGGGACCATTTGCGATCTGCTGGGACTCCAGCGTTGTTGCTGGGCACTGTGCGCATGCTGGGTAGGAGGCAGGGACCATTTGGCAAGCCGCTGGTACCCCGCGCGATGACGCTGGGGCCTGTCTTGGCGTGCTGTGGAGGTGCCAGGTACCATTTGGCGAGCGCTGGAATCATGTGGGGTCTCTGGGGGGCGTGAGCGCTGGGTAGGGTGCCAGGGATCATTTGGCGAGCCGCTGGAACCCCTCGGTGTCGCTGGACCCGTGTGCGCTGGGGAGATGCCAGGGGACAATTTGGCGGCAGCTGGGACCCGCCCGGCGTCGCTGGGGCCCAAGGCTGGGATGTGCCAGGGACCATTTGGCGACCTCTGAGACCCTACGCCAAAGGTCGCTGGGGCCCGTGCGATCGCTGAGTAGGTGCCAGGGACCGTTTGCGAACAGCTGTGTCACCGCGAAGTCGCTGGACCCCGTCTTGAACGCTGGGGATGTGCCAGGGACCATCTGCAAGCCGCTGGGACCCAGCGAAGTCGCTTGGACCGTGTGCCCAAGGGATGTGCCAGGGGACCATTTGGCGAGCCTCTGGGACCCTGCGCGAGGTCGCTTGGTCCCGTCTTGCGAAGCTGAGGTGCCAGGGACCATTTGTCGAAGCCGCTGGGACCCGGCGGGGTCGCTGGGCTCGTGCGTGCGCTGGGGAGGGCTATTGACCATTTGGCGAGCTGCTGGATCCCAGCACTGGGTCGCTCGGCCCATGCCGAGCTTGGGATGTGCCAGGGACTATTCGGGCAGCTGGGACCCCGCAAGTCGCTGGGGGCCCATCTTGGCAGCTGGGGATGTGCAGGGGTGCCATTTGGCGAGCCTCTGGGACCCCTGCGTTGGGTCCGTTGGGTCCCGATGCTCGCTGGGGAGGAGCCAGGGACCATTTAAACGCTGGTACCCCTCGCGATGTCGCTGGGCCCGTCTTGGCGCTGGGGATGTGCCAGGGACCATTTGCGAGTCGCTGGGACCCCGCGATGGTTGCTGGGCCCTGTGTGCGTGCTGTGGAGGTGCCAGGTACCATTTGGCAATCCGCTGAGGCTCTGCGCGAAGTCGCTGGGACATGTGCGCATGCTGGAGATGTACCAGGGACTGTTGGTGAGCCTCCGGGTCCCTCTGGCGAGGTTGCTGGTGCCCGTGGCGTTCGCTGGGGAGGTGCCAGTCACCGTTTGGCGAGCAGCTGGAACCCCAGGCGTGGTCGCTGGGCCCCAAGCGCGCTGGGGATGTGCCAGGGACCATTTGGCAAGCCGCTGGTACCCCTCGTGATGTTGCTGGGGCCCGTGCGCACGCTGGGGATGTGTCGGGGACCACTTGCGAGCCACTGGGACACCGCGCGCGCATGGTTGATGGGCCCTGTGTGCGTGCTGTGGAGGTGCCAAGTACCATTTGGAGATCCGCTGAGACTCTGCGCGAAGTCGCTAGGACACGTCGCGATGCTAGAGATGTGCCAGGGACTATTTGGTGAGCCTCTGGGAACCTGCAGCGAGGTTGCTGGGGCCCATCGTTGGCTGGGGAGGTGCCAGGGACCATTTTGGCGAGCCGCTGGAACCCCAGGCGTGGGCGCTGGGGACCTTGGCGCTGCTGGGGGGAGGTGCCAGGGATTATTTGGCGAGCCGCTGGGTCCCCGCGCGAAGTTGCTGGGCCCCGTGCACGCACTGGGAGGCCAGGGACCATTTGTGGCGGCTGGTACCCCACGCGATGTCGCTGGGGCCCGTCGTCGCGCTGGGAGGGCTATTGACCATTTGGCGAGCAGCTGGATCCCAGCACTGGGTCGCTGCAGCCCATGCACGAGCTTGGATGTGCCAGGGACTATTCTTGGCAGCTGGGACCCTGCTGCCGGTCGCTAGGGCCCATCTTGGCTTGGGATGTGCAGGGTACCATTTGGCGAGCCTCTGAGACCCCGCGCTGGGTCGTTGGGCCCCGTGCTCGCGCTGGGGAGGAGCCAGGGACCATTTGGCAAGCCGCAGGGACCCCGCCCGAAATCGCTGGGGCCAGTGCGAGCGCTGAGGTTGTGCCAGGGACTATTTGGGCGCCCGCTGGGACCTTGCGCCAAAAGTCGTTGGGGCCAGGGACCATTTGGCAAGCCTCTGGTACCCCTTGCGATGTCGCTGGGGCCCGTGTGTGCATGGGGATGTGCCAGGGACCATTTAAAGCCGCTGGGACCCAGCGCATGGTTGCTGGGCCTGTGTGGCGCTGTGGAGGTGCCAGGTACCATTTGGCAATTCGCTGAGACTCCGCGCGAAGTCGCTGGGACAGGTGCGCACGCTGGAGATGTGCAAGGGACTATTTGGTGAGCCTCCGGGACCCTGCGCGAGGTTGGTGGGGCCCGTGCATTCACTGGGGAGGTGCCAGTCACCGTTTGGCGAGCCGCTGGAACCCCAGGCGTAGTCGCTGTACCCCGTGCGCACGCTGGGGATGTGCCAGGGACCATCTGCAAGCTGCTGGGACCCCGCGCAAAGTCGCATGGGCCCATGTGCGCGCTGGGGAGGTGCCAGGGACCATTTGGCAAGACGCTGGGACCCGCGCAGGGTCGCTGGGACCCGTGTGTGTGTGCTGCAGAGGTGCCAGGGACCATTTGGGAAGCTGCTGGTACCCCTTGTGATGTCGCTGGGGCCCGTGCGGACGCTGGGGATGTGCCGGGGACCACTTGCGAGCCACTGGGACCCCGCATGGTTGATGGGCCCTGTGCGTGCTGTGGAGGTGCCAGGTACCATTTGGAGATCCGCTGAGACTCCGCGCGAAGTCGCTAGGACACGTGCGCACGCTAGAGATGTGCCAGGGACTATTTGGTGAGCTTCTGGGACCCTGCGCGAGGTTGCTGGGGCCCGTGCGTTCGCTGGGGATGTGCCAGGGACCGTTTGGCGAGCCGCTGGAACCCCAGGCGTAGACGCTGGGGACCTTGCGCGTGCTGGGGAGGTGCCAGGGATTATTTGGCGAGCCGCTAGGACCCAGCGCGGTGTCGCTGGGCCCCGTGCGCACGCTTGGGAGGGGCCAGGGACCATTTGGCGAGCCGCTGGGTCCCCGCGTCCCCGTTGCTGGGCCCTGCCTGCGCACCGGGGAGGGGCCAGGGACCATTTGGCGAGCGGCTGGTACCCCGCGCGATGTCGCTGGGGCCCGTGCGTGCGCTGGGGAGGGGCTATTGACCATTTGGCGAGCAGCTGGATCCCAGCACTGGGTCGCTGCAGCCCATGCACGAGCTTGGGATGTGCCAGGGACTATTTGCGGGCAGCTGGGACCCTGCGCGAAGTCGCTAGGGCCCATCTTGTTGGGATGTGGAGGTGCAGGGTACCATTTGGCGAGCCTCTGAGACCCCGCTGGAGTCGTTGGGCCCGATGCTCGCTGGGGGGGGAGCCAGGGACCATTTGGCAAGCCGCAGGGACCCCGCTCAATCGCTGGGGCCAGTCGGCGCTGAGGTTGTGCCAGGGACTATTTGGGCGCCAGCTGGGACCTTTGGCGAAAGTCGTTGGGGCCAGGGACCATTTGGCAAGCCTCTGGTACCCCCCGATGTCGCTGGGGCCTGTGTGCCGCTGGGGATGTGCCAGGGACCATTTGCGAACCGCTGGGACCCCGCGCATGGTTGCTGGGCCCCTGTGTCTGGCTGTGGAGGTGCCAGGTACCATTTGGCAATCGCTGAGACTCATGCAAGTCGCTGGGACAGGTGCGCATGCTGGAGATGTGCCAGGGACTGTTGGTGACCTCCGGGACCCTGGCGCGAGGTTGCTGGGGCCGTGCATTCACTGGGGAGGTGCCAGTCACCGTTTGGCGAGCCGCTGGAACCCCAGGCGTGGTCGCTGGGCCCCGGCGACGCAGCTGGGGAGGGGCCAGGGACCAGTTGTCGAGCTGCTGGGACCCCGCGCGATGTCGCTGGGCCCCGTGCGCGTGCTGGGGATGTGCCAGGGACCATTTGGCGAGCCTCTGGGACCCTCGTTGGGTCGTTGGGTCCGTGCTCACGCTGGGGGAGTGCCAGGGACCATTTGGCAAGCCGCAGGGACTCCAGCGATGAAATCGCTGGGGCCAGTGCGCTGGGGGTTGTGCCAGGGACTATTTGGGCGCCCTCTGGGACCTTGCGCAAAGTCGTTGGGCCCCGTGCTCGCTGGGGATGTGCCAGGGCCCATTTGGCAAGCTGCTGGGACCCTGCGTTGGGTCGTTGGGCCCCATGCTCGCGCTGGGGAGGGGCCAGAGACCATTTGGCAAGCCGCTGGTACCCCTCGCGATGTCGCTGGGCCCCGTGCGTGCGCTGGGGATGTGCCAGGGACCATTTGGCGAACTCTGGGACCCTGCGTTGGATTCGTTGGGCCCCATGCTGTGGGCTGGGAGGAGCCAGGGACCATTTGGCAAGCCGCTGGTACCCCTCGCGATGTCGCTGGGCCCCGTGCGTGCGCTGGGGATGTGCCAGGGACCATTTGGCGAGCCTCTGGGACCCTGCGTTGGGTCGCTGTGGCCCGTGCGCACGCTGGGGATGTGCCAGGGACCATTTGCGAGCCGCTGGGACCCCGTGCATGGTTGCTGGGCCCTGTGTGCGTGCTGTGGAGGTGCCAGGTACCATTTGGCAATCCGCTGAGGCTCTGCGCGAAGTTGCTGGGACACGTGCGCATGCTGGAGATGTGCCAGGGACTATTTGGTGAGCCTCCGGGTCCCTACGCGAGGTTGCTGGGGCCCGTGCGTTCGCTGGGGAGGTGCCAGGAACCGTTTGGCGAGCGCTGGAACCCCAGGCGTATTCGGGGCCCCTGCGCTGGGGATGTGCCAGGGACCATTTGGCAAGCCGCTGGTACCCTTCTCGTGATGTCGCTGGGGCCCGTGCCTTGCACGCTGGGATGTCGGGGACCACTTGCGAGCCACTGGGACACCGCATGGTTGATGGGCCCTGTGTGCGTGCTGTGGAGGTGCCAGGTACCATTTGGAGATCCGCTGAGACTCCGCGCGACGTCGCTAGGGACACGTCGGCGCACGCTAGAGATGTGCCAGGGACTATTTGGTGAGCCTCTGGGAACCTCTTGCGAGGTTGCTGGGGCCATCGTTCGCTGGGGAGGTGCCAGGGACCCGTTTGGCGAGCACTGGAACCCCAGGCGTGGCGCTGGGGACCTTCTTGGCGTGCTGGGGAGGTGCCAGGGATTATTTGGCGACCGCTGGGACCCAAGCGCAAGGTCACTGGGCCCTGTGCTGGCGGACCCAGGAGGGCCAGGGACCATTTGGCGGTGCTGGGTCCCAGCAGCAGTTGCTGGGCCCGATGCAACGCACCGGGAGGGCCAGGGACCATTTGGCAGCGGCTGGTACCAGCGATGTCGCTGGGGCCCCACGTCTTGCTGCTGGGGATGTGCCAGGGACCATTGCGATCTGCTGGGACTCCTTGGCGTTGTTGCTGGGCACTGTCATGCTGGGGGTAGGAGGCAGGGACCATTTGGCAAGCCGCTGGTACCCAGCGATGGCGCTGGGGCCTGTGCGGCGTGCTGTGGGTGCCAGGTACCATTTGGCGAGCAGCTGGAATCCCGCGGGGTCTCTGGGGGGCGTGAGGCGCGCTGGGTAGGTGCCAGGGATCATTTGGCGAGCCGCTGGAACCCCGCTACGGGTGTCGCTGGACCGATGTCTTGCTGGGGAGATGCCAGGGACAATTTACAGCCGCTGGGACCCCGCCGGCGTCGCTGGGGCCAGCCACAAGGCTAGATGTGCCAGGACCATTTGGCGAGCCTCTGAGACCCTACATAAGGTCGCTGGGGCCGTCGCGATCGTAGTGAGTGCCGGGACATTTTGGCCGGGCTGCTGTCACCGTGAAGTCGCTGGACCCCATGTCGCGCTGGGGATGTGCCAGAGGACCATCTGCAAGCCGCTGGGACCCGCGCGGAAGTCGCTTGGACCCGTGTGCCCAAGGGATGTGCCAGGGACCATTTGGCGAGCCTCCTGGACCCTGGCGCCGAGGTCGCTTGGTCCCGTCTTGACTGAGGGAGGCGCCAGGGACCATTTGTCGAGCAGCTGGGACCCCAGCGGGGTCGCTGGGCTCCGTGCGTCGCTGGGGAGGGCTAATGACCATTTGGCGAGCTGCTGGATCCCAGCACTGGTCGCTCGGCCCATGCCCGAGCTTGGGATGTGCCAGGGACTATTCACAGGGGCAGCTGGGACCCCGCTTGAAGTCGCTGGGGCCCATCATCTTGGCTAGGGGATGTGCAGGGTACCATTTGGCGAGCCTCTGGGACCCTGCGTTGGGTCGTTGGGTCCCGTGCTCGCGCTGGGGAGGAGCCAGGGACCATTTGGCAAGCCGCTGGTACCCCTCGCGATGTCGCTGGGCCCCGTCTCTGAGGGGATGTGCCAGGGACCATTTATAGCCGCTGGGACCCAGCGCATGGTTGCTGGGCCCTGTGTACGTGTGGGAGGTGCCAGGTACCATTTGGCAATCCGCTGAGGCTCTGCGCGAAGTCGCTGGGACATGTGCGCATGCTGGAGATGTACCAGGGACTATTTGGTGAGCCTCCGGGTCCCTACGCGAGGTTGCTGGTGCCCGTGCGTTCGCTGGGGAGGTGCCAGTCACCGTTTGGCGAGCCGCTGGAACCCCAGGCGTAGTCGCTGGGCCCCAAGCGCGCGCTGGGGATGTGCCAGGGACCATTTGGCAAGCCGCTGGTACCCCTCGTGATGTTGCTGGGGCCCGTGCGCACGCTGGGGATGTGTCGGGGACCACTTGCGAGCCACTGGGACACCGCGCATGGTTGATGGGCCCTGTGTGCGTGCTGTGGAGGTGCCAGGTACCATTTGGAGATCCGCTGAGACTCTGCGCGAAGTCGCTAGGACACGTGCGCACGCTAGAGATGTGCCAGGGACTATTTGGTGAGCCTCTGGGAACCTGCGCGTGGGGCCCATCGCGTTCGCTGGGAGGTGCCAGGGACCGTTTGGCGAGCCGCTGGAACCCCAGGCGTAGGCGCTGGGGACCTTGCGCGTGCTGGGGAGGTGCCAGGGATTATTTGGCGAGCCGCTGGGACCCAGCGCAAGGTCACTGGGCCCTGTGCGCGCGCTGGGGAGGAGCCAGGGACCATTTGGCGAGCTGCTGGGTCCCAGCGTGAAGTTGCTGGGCCCGCGGCACGCACCGGGAGGGGCCAGGGACCATTTGGCAGGGCTGGTACCCAGCGATGTCGCTGGGGCCCGTCTTGCGCTGGGGATGCCAGGGACCATTTAGATCTGCTGGGACTCCGCAGCGTTGTTGCTGGGCACTGTCGCATGCTGGGTAGGAGGCAGGGACCATTTGGCAAGCCGCTGGTACCCAGCGATGACGCTGGGGCCTGTGCGCGTGCTGTGGAGGTGCCAGGTACCATTTGGCGAGCCGCTGGAATCCCGTGCGGGGTCTCTGGGGCACGTGAGCGCGCTGGGTAGGTGCCAGGGATCATTTGGCGAGCCGCTGGAACCCCACGCGGTGTCGTTGGACCGATGTCTTGGCGCTGGGGAGATGCCAGGGACAATTTGGCGAGCTGCTGGGACCCGCCCGGCGTCGCTGGGGCCCCTTGGCAAGGCTGGGGATGTGCCAGGGACCATTTGGCGAGCCTCTGTGACCCTACGCAAGGTCGCTGGGGCCCGTGCGATCGCTGAGTAGGTGCCAGGGACCGTTTGGCGAGCCGCTGTGTCACCGCGTGAAGTCGCTGGACCCCGTGCGAACGCTGGGGATGTGCCAGGGACCATCTGCAAGCCGCTTTTTCCCCCGCGAAGTCGCTTGGGCCCGTGTGCCCAAGGGATGTGCCAGGGACCATTTGGCGAGCCTCTGGGACCCTGCGGCGGTCGTTTGGTCCCGTCTTGGCGCTGAGCTGAGGAGGTGCCAGGGACCATTTGGCGACCGCTGGGACCCCAGCGCGAGGGGTCGCTGGGCTCGGCGTCTTGTCTGGGGGAGGGCTATTGACCATTTGGCGAAAACTGGATCCCAGCACTGGGTCGCTCTTGACCCATGCCCGAGCTTGGGATGTGCCAGGGACTATTCACGGGCAGCTGGGACCCCGAAGTCGCTGGGGCCCATCTTGCGCTGGGAGGGGATGCCAGGGACCATTTGCGAGCCGCTGGGACCCAGCATGGTTGCTGGGCCCTGTGTGTGCTGTGGAGGTGCCAGGTACCATTTGGCAATCCGCTGAGGCTCTCTGGCGCCGAAGTCGCTGGGACACGTCTTGCTGCTGGATATGTACCAGGGACTATTTGGTGAGCCTCCGGGTCCCTACGCGAGGTTGCTGGGGCCCGTGCGTTCGCTGGGGAGGTGCCAGTCACCGTTTGGCGAGCCGCTGGAACCCCAGGCGTAGGCGCTGGGGACCTTGCGCGTGCTGGGGAGGTGCCAGGGATTATTTGGCGAGCCGCTGGGTCCCAGCTGTTGCTGGGCCCCGATGCACGCCTGACCGGGAGGGGCCAGGGACCATTTGGCCAGCGGCTGGTACCCAGCGATGTCGCTGGGGCACGTCGGCGTGCTGGGGAGGTGCCAGGGATTATTTACGAGCCGCTGGGTCCCAGCGAAAGCGCTGGGCCCCGTGCACGCACCGGGGAGGGGCCAGGGACCATTTGGGCAGCCGCTGAGACCCCGCATCGGGGTCGCTGGGCCCAGCGTGCGGGGAGGGCCAGGACCATTTGGCAAGCCGCTGGTACCCAGCGATGATCGCCTGGGCCTGTCTTGGCGTGCTGTGGAGGTGCCAGGTACCATTTGGCGAGCCGCTGGAATCAGCAGCGGGTCTCTGGGGCACGTGAGCGCGCTGGGTAGGTGCCAGGGATCATTTGGCAAGCCGCTGGAACCCCGCGCGGTGTCGCTGGACCCGTGTGCGCGCTTGGGAGATGCCAGGGACAATTTGGCGAGCTGCTGGGACCCCGCCCGACGTCGCTGGGGCCCGCGCGCTCGCTGGGGATGTGCCAGGGACCATTTGGCGAGCCTCTGTGACCCTACGCAAGGTCGCTGGGGCCCGTGCGATCGCTGAGTAGGTGCCAGGGACCGTTTGGAAAGCAGCTGTGTCACCTGCGTGGAAGTCGCTGGACCCCGTGCGCACGCTGGGGATGTGCCAGGGACCATCTGCAAGTCGCTGGGACCCCGCGCGAAGTCGCTTGGGCCCGTGTGTGCGCTGGGGAGATGCCAGGGACCATTTGGCGAGCCTCTGGGACCCTGCGCGAGGTCGCTTGGTCCCGTGCGCGAGCTGAGTAGGTGCCAGGGACCATTTGGCGAGCCGCTGGGACCCCCCGCGGGGTCGCTGGGCTCCGTGCGTGCGCTGGGGAGGGGCTATTGATCATTTGGCGAGCAGCTGGATCCCAGCACTGGGTCGCTGCAGCCCATGCCGAAGCTTGGGATGTGCAAGGGACTATTTATATAGCTGGGACCCCGCGAAGTCGCTGGGGCCCATCTCTGCGGCCCCGCTGGGGATGTGCAGGGTACCATTTGGCGAGCCTCTGAGACCCCATCTGGGTCGTTGGGCCCGTCTTTCGCGTGGGGAGGAGCCAGGACCATTTGGCAAACCGCAGGGACCCCGCCCGAAATCGCTGGGGCCAGTCGCAAGCAGCTGAGGATGTGCCAGGGACTATTTGGGCGCCGCTGGGACCTTGTGCAAAGTCGTTGGGGCCAGGGACCATTTGGCAAGCCTCTGGTACCCAGCGATGTCGCTGGGGCCGATGTCTTGGCTGGGGATGTGCCAGGGACCATTTATGCGAGCCGCTGGGACCCCCCCCTCGCATGGTTGCTGGGCCCTGTGTGTGCGCTGAGGTACCATTTGGCAATTCGCTGAGACTCCGCGCGAAGTCGCTGGGACAGGTGCGCACGCTGGAGATGTGCCAGGGACTATTTGGTGAGCCTCCGGGACCCTGCGCGAGGTTGCTGGGGCCCGTGCATTCTCTGGGAGGTGCCAGGGACCGTTTGAGCGCTGGAACCCCAGGCGTAGTCGCTGGGCCCCGTGCGCGTGCTGGGGATGTGCCAGGGACCATTTGGCGAGCCTCTGGGACCCTGCGTTGGGTCGTTGGGTCCCGTGCTCGCGCTGGGGCGGAGCTACGGACCATTTGGCAAGCCGCAGGGACTCCGCGTGAAATCGCTGGGGCCAGTGCGCGCTGGGGTTGTGCCAGGGACTATTTGGGCGCCGCTGGGACCTTGCGCAAAGTCGTTGGGCCCCGTGCTCGCGCTGGGGATGTGCCAGGGCCCATTTGGCAAGCTGCTGGGACCCTGCGTTGGGTCGTTGGGCCCCATGCTCGCGCTGGGCGGGGCCAGAGACCATTTGGCAAGCCGCTGGTACCCCTCGCGATGTCGCTGGGCCCCGTGCGCGCGCTGGGGATGTGCCAGGGACCCTGCGTTGTCGTTGGGCCCCGTGCTCGCGCTGGGGAGGAGCCAGGGACCATTTGGCAAGCCTCTGGTACCCCTCGCGATGTCGCTGTGGCCCGTGCGCATGCTGGGGATGTGCCAGGGACCATTTGCGAGCCACTGGGACCCCGCGCATGGTTGCTGGGCCCTGTGTGCGTGCTGTGGAGGTGCCAGGTACCATTTGGACACGTGCGTACGCTAGAGATGTGCCAGGGACTATTTGGTGAGCCTCTGGGAACCTGCGCGAGGTTGCTGGGGCCCGTGCGTTCGCTGGGGAGGTGCCAGGAACCGTTTGGCGAGCCGCTGGAACCCCAGGCGTAGTCGCTGTGTCCCAAGCGCGCGCTGGGGATGTGCCAGGGACCATTTGGCAAGCCGCTGGTACCCCTCTGTGATGTCGCTGGGCCCCAGCGCGATGCTGGAGATGTGCCAGGAACCATTTGGCGAGCCTCTGGGACCCTGCGTTGGGTCGTTGGGTCCCGTGCTCGCGCTGGGGAGGAGCCAGGGACCATTTGGCAAGCCGCAGGGACTCCGCGTGAAATCGCTGGGGCCAGTGCGCGCTGGGGTTGTGCCAGGGACTATTTGGGCGCCGCTGGGACCTTGCACAAAGTCATTGGGCCCATTTGGATGCTCGCGCTGGGGATGTGCAGGGCCCATTTGGCAAGCTGCTGGGACCCTGCGTTGGGTCGTTGGGCCCCATGCTCGCGCTGGGGAGGGGCCAGAGACCATTTGGCAAGCCGCTGGTACCCCTCGCAATGTCGCTGGGCCCCGTGCGTGCGCTGGGGAGGTGCCAGGGACCATTTGCGATCCGCTGGAACCCCGCGCGGGGTCGTTGGGCCATGTGCACGCGCAGGGGAAGAGCCAGGGACTATTTGGCGAGCCGCTCAGACACAGTGCTGTGTCTCTGGGGCCCGTGTGCGCACTGGGGAGGTGCCAGGGTTCATTTGGCGAGCCGCTGGGACCCTCCCTTAAGGTCGCTGGGCTCCATGCACTGGGGAGCTGCCAGGACCATTTGGCGAGCCAGCTGGGACCCCGCGGCGTGGCTGGGGCATGTGCGGCGATGGTAAGGTTCAGGGACCATTTATGAGCAGCTTGAACCCCACGCGAAGTCGCTGGGATCGTCTTGGCTTGCTGGGGAGATGCCAGGGATCATTTGGCGAGGCGGTGGGACCCCACGCGGTCGTTGGGCCATGTCTTGAGTGCCGGGTAGGGGCAGGGACCATTTGGCAAGCCGCTGGTACCCAGCGATGTCGCTGGTGCCCACGCAGCGCTGGGGAAGTGCCGGGACCATTTATGAGCCGCTGGGACCCCCAAAAGTCGCTGGGGCCGCGTGCGCGCCTGGGGATGTGCCAGGGACCATTTGCGAGCTGCTGGGACCCCGCGCATGGTTACTGGGCCCTGTGTGCGCGCTGTGGAGGTGCCAGGTACTATTTGGTGATCCGCTGAGACTCCGTGCGACGTCGCTGGGGCCCGTCGCGTTGGGGAGGTGCCAGGGACCGTTTGGCGAGAGCTGCTGTACCCCACGTGGACGGGCGCTGGAGCCTGCGCATGGGGAGATGCCAGGGATAATTTGGTGAGCCGCTGTGACCCAGCTGGTCGCTGGGGCCAGGTCATGCTGGGGAGGTGCCTGGGACCATTTGGCGAGCCGCTTGGACCCCGCACGAAGTTGCTGGGCCCCGTGCATGCGCTGGGGAGGGGCCAGGGACCATTTGGCAAGCCGCTGGGTCCCCGCGTGAAGTTGCTGGGCCCCGTGCACGCGCTGGGGATGTGCCAGGGACCATCTGCAGGCCGCTGGGACCCTGCATCGGAGTCGTTGGGCCCCGTCTTGTATGACGAGGAGGGGCCAGGGACCATTTGGCGACCGCTGGGTCCCCGTCTTGGTCGCTGAGCCCTGTGCGCTTGCAGGGGAGGGGCCAGGGACCATTTGGCGAGCCGCTGGGTCCCCGTGCGAAGTCGCTGAGCCCTGTGCGCTTGCAGGGGAGGGGCCAGGGACCATTTGAGAGCCGCTGGGACTCCACGCGTGGTTGCTGGGCCCTGTGCACGCGCTAGGGAGGTTCTAGGGACCATTTGCAAGCCGCTGGGACCCAGCGTGGTGTCGCTGGGCCCGTGCCTGCACGGGGAGGGGCCAGGGACCATTTGGCAAGCTCTGGGAACCTGCGTGAAGTCTCTGGGGTCCTTGCGCGCGCTGGGGATGTGCCAGGGACCATCTGCAGGCCGCTGGGACCCTGCACGGGGTCGTTGGGCCCCGTGCGCGCGACGGGGAGGGGCCAGGGACCATTTGGCTAGCCGCTGGGTCCCCGTGCGAAGTCGCTGAGCCCTGTGCGCTTGCAGGGGAGGGGCCAGGGACCATTTGAGACCGCTTGGACTCCACGTGGTTGCTGGGCCTTGTGCACGCGCTAGAGGTTCTAGGGACCATTTGCAAGCCGCTGGGACCCGCGTGGTGTCGCTGGGCCACGTCCACGCGCTGGGGAGGGGCCAGGGACCATTTGGCAAGCTCTGGGAACCTGCGTGAAGTCTCTGGGGCCCTTGCGCGCGCTGGGGATGTGCCAGGGACCATTTGTGAGCCGCTGGGACCCCGCGCGGGGTCGTTGGGCACTATGCGTGCACCGGGGAGGGGCCTGGGACCATTTTGCGAGCCGCTGGGACCCCGTGCGAAGTAGCTGGGCCCTCTGCGCGCACTAGGGAGAGGCCAGGGACCATTTGGCAAGCCGCTGGGATCCTCGCGCGTCGTTGGGGCCTGTCTGCAGCGTGCTGGGGGATGTGCCAGGGACCATTTGCGAGCTGCTGGAACCCCGCGCGAAGTCACTGAGGCCCGTGCGCGCGCTGAGGATGTTCCTGGGACCGTTTGGCGAGCCGCTGGGACCCCACGTGACATCGCTGGGGCCCGTGCGCGCACTGGGGATGTGCCAGGGACCATTTGGCGGGTCACTGGGCCCCGTGCGCGCGCTGGGGAGGGGCCTGGGACCATTTAGCAAGCCGCTGGGACGCAGCACGAATTCGCTGGGGCCCGTGCGCGCGCTGGGGTTGTGCCAGGGACCATTTGTGAGCCGCTGGGACCCTGCGTGAAGACGCTGGGGCCCTTGCGCGCACTGGGGATGTGCCAGGGACCATTTGCGATAAGCAGGGACCCCGCACATGGTCGTTGGGGCCCGTGCGCGTGCTGGTGAGGTGCCAGGGACCATTTCGCAAGCCGCTGGGACCCAGCGCGGGGTCGCTGTGCCCTGTCGTGACGCTGTGGAGGTGCCAGGGACCATTTGGTGACCGCTGGGACACCCGGGGTTCTTTGGGCCCGATGCACGCGCTGGGGATGGGCAGGGACCATTTGGCGAGCCGCTGGGACCCTGCGCGGGGTCACTAGGCCCTGTGCGCGCGCTTGTGAGGTGCCAGGGACCATTTGGCGAGCCGCTGGGACCCCGCTCGAAGTCGCTGGGGCCCGTGTGTGCACTGGGGATGTGCCAGGGATTATTTGCGAGCCACTGGGACCCAGCGAATCTCTGGGGCCCGTCTTGGCATCACTGTTGGTGCCAGGGACAATTTGGCGAGCTGGGACCCAGACCTGGTTCTTTGGGCCCCGTGTGCGCACTGGGGAGGGGCCAGGGACCATTTGTCGAGCCGCTGGGAACCCGCGCGGGGTCTCTGAGGACCATGCGCGCGCTGGTGAGATGCCAAAGACTATTTGCAAGCTGCTGGGACCACGCTCGAAGTCGCTGGGGCCCGTGCACGCGCTGGTGAGGTGCCAGGGACAATTTGGCTAGCCGCTGGGACCCCGCGCGAAGTCGCTGCCCAGTGCGCATGCTGGGGAGGTGCAAGGGACCCTTTGGGTAGCCGCTGGGACTCCACGCCTGGTAGCTGGGGCCGTGTGCACGCTGGGGAGGTACCAGGGACAAATTGGCGAGCTGCTGGTACCCTACTGGGGTCACTAGGCCCTGTCATGCGCTTGTGGTGCCAGGACCATTGGTGAGCCTCTGGGACCCAGCGAAGTCGATGGGGCCCGTCTTGCTGAGGATGTGCCAGGGACCGTTTGGCGAGCCGCTGGGACCCCTCTTGAAGTCGCTGTGCCCGTCTTGCATGCGCTAGGGATGTGCCAGGGACCATTTGCGAGCCGCTGGGACCTTCTTGTGGCAGTCGCTATTACAAATCATGCGCTAAGGGATGTGCCAAGGACCATTTAGAGCTGCTGGGACACTCTTGTGAGTCGCTGTGCCCATCTTGCCGCTGGGAGGGAGCCAGGGACCATTTGGGTAACCGCTGGTACCCAGCGCGAAGCTGCTGGCCCCTCGCACGCTGGGGATGTGCCAGGGACCATTTAAAGCTGCTGGAACCCTGCGGCGAAGTCACTGGGGCCCGTCTTGGCACTAAGGATGTTCCTGGGACCATTTGGCGAGCGCTGGGACCCCCACGTGGCGTCGCTGGGGCCCGTGCACGCACTGGGGATGTGCCAGGGACCATTTGCGATAAGCAGGGACCCGCACAGGGTCGTTGGGGCCAGTCTCGCGCGTGCTGGTGAGGAGCCAGGTACCATTTGCGAGCCGCTGGGACCCCGGCGTGGTTGCTGGGCCCAGTCGCGCTCTCTTGGTAGGAACCAGGGACCATTTGGCGAGCCGCTGGGACCCGTGCTGGTTCTTTGGGCCCGTCTGTGCGCGCTGGGAGGGCCAGGGACCATTTCGAGCCGCTGGGAACCCGCTGGGTCTCTGGGGACCGTGCGCGCGCTGGTGAGGACCAAAGACTATTTGCAAACGCCGCTGGGACCCCGCTCGAAGGCGCTGGGGCCCGTGTGTGCACTGGGGGTGCCAGGGACAATTTGTGGCCACTGGGACCCAGCGAAGTCTCTGCCAGTCGCATGCTGAGGGTGCAAGGGACCCTTTGGGTAGCCATGGGACTCCGCCTGGTAGCTGGGGCCGTGTGCACACTGGGGAGGTACCAGGGACAAATTAGAGCCTGGACCCTGCGGCGGTCACTGAGCCCTGTACGACCCGAGGTGCCAGGGACCATTTGGTGAGCCTCTGGGACCTTGTCGATGGGGCCCGTCTTGGGGATGTGCCAGGGACCGTTTGGCGAGCCGCTGGGACCCTGTTGGTTCGCTATTGCCCGTGTGTGACGCTAGGGATGTGCCAGGGACCATTTGCGAGCCGCTGGGACCTGCAGCGCTGGGTCTCTGTGGGACCATTTGCGAGCTGCTGGGACACTGCATGAAGACTATTGCCCATGCGCCGCTGGGGAGGGCCAGGGACCATTTGGGTAGCCGCTGGTACCCAGCGAAGTCGCTGTGGCCCCCTGCGCTGCTGGGGATGTGCCAGGGACCATTTGCGAGCTGCTGGAACCCCTGCGCGAAGTCACTGGGGCCCGTCTGCATGCTGAGGGATGTTCCTGGGACCATTTGGCGAGCCGCTGGGACCCCACGTGACGTCGCTGGGGCCCGTGCACGCACTGGGGATGTGCCAGGGACCATTTGCGATAAGCAGGGACCCGCACAGGTCGTTGGGGCCAGTCGCGTGCTGGTGAGGTGCCAGGGACCATTTGGTGAGCCGCTGGGACACCGCAAGGGTTCTTTGGGCCCCGTCGCGGCGCTGGGGAGGGGCAGGGACCATTTGTCGAGCCGCTGGGACCCGTTCGAAGTCACTGGGCCCCATCGTGTGTTAGGGAGGGACCAGGGACCATTTGGCAAGCCGGGACCCGGACCCGAAGCGAAGTCGCTGGGGCCCGTGTGCACTGGGGATGTGCCAGGGATTATTTATTGCCACTGGGACCCAGAAGTCTCTGGGGCCCGTCTGGGATGTTGAGGAGCCAGGTACCATTTGGCGACCGCTGGGACCCGTGGTTGCTGGGCCCAGTCTTTGCGCGCTCTTGGTGCCAACCCAGGGACCATTTGGCGAGCCGCTGGGACCCCGTCGGGGTCGCTGGGCCCCTCGTGTGCTAGGGGGGACCAGGGACCATTTGGCAAGCCGCTGGGACCCTGTGCGAAGTCGCTGGGGCCCGTGTGTGCACTGGGGATGTGCCAGGGATTATTTGCGAGCCACTGGGACCCCGCGCGAAGTCTCTGGGGCCCGTCTTGGAGGAAACCAGGTACCATTTGGCGAGCCGCTGGGACCCCGCACGTGGTTGCTGGGCCCATCTTGGCGCTCTTGGTAGGAGCCAGGGACCATTTGGCGAGCCGCTGGGACCCCGTGCTGGTTCTTTAGGCCCGTGTGCGCTGGCGGGAGGGGGCAGGGACCATTTGTCGAGCCGCGCTGGGAACCAGCTGGGTCTCTGGGGACCGTCTTGGCGCTGGTGAGGTGCCAAAGACTATTTGCAAGCCGCTGGGACCACGCCGAAGACGCTGGGGCCCGCACGCGCTGGTGAGGTGCCAGGAAAATCTGGCTAGCCGCTGGGACCTGCGGGGTCGCTGCCCAGTGCGCATGCTGGGGAGGTGCAAGGGACCCTTTTGGGTAGCCGCTGGGACTCCACGCCTGGTAGCTGGGGCCGTGTGCGCGCTGGGGAGGTACCAGGGACAAATTACAGCCGCTGGTACCCTCGGCGGGGTCACTAGGCCCTGTACGCTGGGCCAGGGTGCCAGGGACATTTGGCGAGCCTCTGGGACCCCGCCCGAAGTCGATGGGGCCCGTGCGCGCGCTGAGGATGTGCCAGGGACCGTTTGGCGAGCCGCTGGGACCCTGCGCGAAGTCGCTGAACCCGTGCGCACGCTTAGGATGTGCCAGAGACCATTTACGAGCCGTTGGGACCACACACGGGTTGCTGGGGCCGATACTGCGTGCTGTTGAGGTGCCAGGGACCATCTGGCCCCGACTGCTGGTACTCAGCCAGGGACCACGTTGGCTTGCCGCTGGGAGGGGCCAGGGACCATTTGACAAGCCGCTTGGAACCCGCGCGAACTCGCTGGGACCCCCGCGCACATTGGGGATGTGCCAGGAACATTTGCGAGCCGCTGGGAACCCGTGTGAAGTCGCTGGGGCCCCTGCGCATGCTGGGGATGTGCCAGGAACCATTTGCAAGCCGCTGGGACCCAGCGCATAAAGTCGCTGGGGCCCTCGCGCGCGGGGATATGCCAGGGACCATTTGGCGAGCAGCTGGGACCCTGTAGCTGAAGTCGCTGGGGCCCTTGCGCCCGCCGCTGGGATGTGCCAGGGACCATTTGCGAGCCGCTGGGACCCCACACGTTGTTGCTGGGGCCCGTGCGCGTGCTGTTGAGGTGCCAGGGACCATACGGCGAGCCGCTTGGACCCCGCACGGGCCGCTGGGCCCCGTGCACTCACTGGGGAGGAGCCAGGTACCATTTGGCGAGCCGCTTGGACCCCGCACGAAGTCTCTGGCGCCCGAGCGCGCTGGGGATGTGTCAGGGACCATTTGGCGAGCCGCTGGACCCCGCACGAAGTCTCTGGCGCCCGGCGCTGGGGATGTCAGGGACCATTTGGCGAGCCGCTGGTACCCGCCGGGGTCGTTGGAACGCGCGATGCGTGCTGGTGGTGCCAGGGGCCATTTGACCCGGTAGCTGGGACACCGTGCGGGGTCGGTGGGGACCGAGCGCGCACTGGGGAGACGCCAGGGACCATTTGGCAAGCCGCTGGGACCCCGCGCGGGGTCTCTGGGCCCCATGTACGCGCTGTGGAGGGGCCAGGGACCATGTGGCGAGTCGCTGGGAACCCGTGCGCGCGCTGAGGATGTTCCAGGGACCGTTTGGCGAGCCGCTGGGACCCCACGTGATGTCTCTCGGGCCCGTGCGCGCACTGGGGATGTGCCAGGGACCATTTGGCGAGTCGCTGGGACGCAGCAAGAATTCGCTGGGGCCCGTGCGCGTGCTGGGGTTGTGCCAGGGACCATTTGCGAGCCGCTGGGACCCTGCGTGAAGTCGCTGTGGCCCGTGCGCTCACTGGGGATGTGCCAGGGACCATTTGCGATAAGCAGGGACCCCGCACGGGGTCGTTGGGGCCCGTGCGCGTGCTGGTGAGGTGCCAGGGACCATTTCGCAAGCCGCTCGGACCCAGCACGGGGTCGCTGGGCACTGTGCGCACGCTGGGGAGGTGCCAGGTACCATTTGGTGAGCCGCTGGAACCCCGCGGGTTCTATGGGCCCCGTGCGCGCGCTGGGGAGGGGCAGGGTCTATTTGGCGAGCCGCTGGGACCCCGCTCGAAGTCACTCGGCCCCGTGCGTGTGCTAGGGAGGGACCAGGGACCATTTGGCAAGCCGCTGGGAACCCGTGCGAAGTCGCTGGGGCCCGTGTGTGCACTGGGGATGTGCCAGAGATTATTTGCAAGCCACTGGGACCCCGCGTGAAGTCGCTATTGCCCGTGCGCACGCTAGGGATGTGCCAGGGACCATTTGCGAGCTGCTGGGACCTTGCACGAAGTCGCTATTGCCCATGCTCATGCTAGGGATGTGCCAAGGACCATTTGCGAGCCGCTGGGACACTGCGCGAAGTCGCTATTTCCCGTGCGCACGCTAGGGATGTGCCAGGGACCATTTGGCGAGCCTCTGCGACCCCGAAGTGGGGCCGGGGCCCCTGGCCGCTTGAGGATGTGCCAGGGACCGTTTGGCGAGCCGCTGGGACCCTGCACGAAGTTGCTATTGCCTGTACGCATGCTAGGGATGTGCCAGGGATCATTTGCGAGCTGTTGGGACCCTGCGCGAAGTCGCTATTGCCCGTGCGCTCGCTAGGTATGTGCCAGGGACCATTTGCAGGCCGCTGGGTCCACACTCGTGGTTGCTGGGGCCACGTGGTGCTGTTGAGGTGCCAGGGGACCATACGGGCGAGCTGCTGAGATCATGGTCGGGTGGCTGGGCCCGTCTTAGAAGGGGAGGGCCAGGGGACCATTTGACAAGCCGCTTGGAACCCGCGCGAACTTCGCTGGGACCCCAGCGCACATTGGGGATGTGCCAGGGGACCATTTGAAACGCTGGGAACCCGTGTTGAAAGTCGCTGGGGCCCCTCTTGGCGCTGTGGATGTGCCAGGGACCATTTGTGACAGCTGGGACCCTGCTTGTGAAGTCGCTGGGAGCCCCGTCTGCGCATGCTGGGGATGTGCCAGGGACCATTTGCGAGCAGCTGGGACTCCACAGGTAGTTGCTGGGGCCCGTCTTGGCGTGCTGTTGAGGGTGCCAGGGACCATCTGCCCGAGCTGCTTGGACCCCGTCTTGGGGCCGCTCGCGCCCCGATGCACTCACTGGGGAGGAGCCAGGTACCATTTGGCGAGCCGCTTGGACCCCGCACGAAGTCTCTGGCACCCGTGCGCTCACTGGGGATGTGCCAGGGACCATTTGGCAAGCCGCTGGGACGCAGCACAAATTCGCTGGGGCACATGCGCGCGCTGGGGTTGTGCCAGGGACCATTTGCAAGCCGCTGGGACCCTGCGTGAAGTCGCTGTGGCCCGTGCGCTCACTGGGGATGTGCCAGGGACCATTTGCGATAAGCAGGGACCCAGCACGGGGTCGTTGGGGCCCGTGCGCGTGCTGGTGAGGTGCCAAGGACCATTTCGCAAGCCGCTCGGACCCAGCGCGGGGTCGCTTGGCCCTGTCTGCACGCTGGGGAGGTTACCAGGGACCATTTGGTGAGCCGCTGGGACCCCGCTCGAAGTCACTGGGCCCCGTGCGTGTGCTAGGGAGGGACCAGGGACCATTTGGCAAGCCGCTGGGACCCGTCTTGAAGTCGCTGGGGCCGATGTACACTGGGGATGTGCCAGGGATTATTGCGAGCCACTGGGACCCCGCGCAAAGTCTGTGGGGCCCGTGCGCGCGCTGTTGATGTGCCAGGGACCATTTGCGAGCCGCTGGGAGCCCGCGCGTGGTTGCTGGGCCCTGTGCGCGCGCTCTTGGTAGGAGCCAGGGACCATTTGGCGAGCCGCTGGGACCCCGTGCGGGTTCTTTGGGACCCGTGTGCGCGCTGGGGAGGAGCCAGGTACCATTTGGCGAGCCGCTTGGACCCCGCACGAAGTCTCTGGCGCCCAAGCGCGCTGGGGATGTGTCAGGGACCATTTGGCGAGCCGCTGGGACCCCGCGCTGGGTTGTTGGGCCCGATGCGCGCACTGGGGAGGAGCCAGGTACCATTTGGCGAGCCGCTGGGACCCCACACGAAGTCGCTGGGGCCCGTGCGTGCACTGGGGAGGGGCCAGGGACCATTTGCGAGCCGTTGGGACCCAGCGCGTGGTTGCTGGGCCCTGTGCACGCGCGCTGGGTAAGAGCCAGGGACCATTTGGCGAGCCGCTGGGACCCCGCACGGGGTCGTTTGGGCCCATGCACGTGCTGGTGAGGTGCCAGGGACCATTTGACGAGCAGCTGGGACCCCGTGCGAGGTCGCTGGGGCACGAGCACGCACTGGGTAGGCACCAGGGACGATTTGGCAAGCCGCTGTGACCCCGCGTGGGTTCTTTGGGCCCCGTGCGCGCACTGGGGATTGTCAATGGACCATTTGTCGAGCCGCTGGGACCCCGCACAAAGTCGCTGGGGCCCGTTCGTGCGTTCGGGAGGGGCCAGGGAACATTTGCGAGCCACTGGGACCCCGCGCGTGGTTGCTGGGCCCTGTGCACGCGCTCGGTAGGAGCCAGGGACCATTTCGCGAGCCGCTGGGACCCCGCACAGGGTCGTTTGAGCCCGTGCACGTGCTGATGAGATGCCAGGGACCATTTGACAAGCAGCTGGGACCCCGTGCGGGGTCGCTGGGTCCCGAGCGCACACTGGGGAGGTGCCAGGGACCATTTGGTGAGCCGCTGGTACCCCTCGCGGGTTCTTTGGGCCCCGTGTGCGCGCTGGGGAGGGGCCAGGGACCATTTGACGAGCTGCTGGGAACCCGGGCGGGGTCTCTGGGAACGTCTCGGCGCTGGTGAGTGCCAAAGACGCTGTTGCAACCACTGGGACCACGCTCAAAGTCGCTGGGGGCGATGCCGCGCTGGTGAGGTACCAGAACAATTTGGCGGCCGCTGGGACCACGCACGGGTCGCTGGGGCACGTGCGCGTGCTGCTGAGGTGCCAGGGACCATTTGGTGAGCCGCTGGGACCCCAGCCGAAATCGCTGCCAGTCTGGCGTGCTGGGGAGGTGCAAAGGGGGCCTTTTGGGTAGCCGCTGGGACTCCGCCTGGTAGCTGGGGCCGTGTCTTGGCGCTGGGGAGTACCCAGGGACAAATTGGCGCCGCTGGTACCCAGCGGGATCACTGGAGCCCCTATGCAGCATGGGAGTGCCAGGGACCATTTAGCGAGCCTCTGGGACCCAGCAGCGGAGTCGATGGGGCCCGTCTGCGCTGAGATGTGCCAGGGACCGTTTGGCGACCGCTGGGACCCTGCGGCGTAGTCGCTCGCCCGTATTGCCCGCACTAGGGATGTGCCAGGGACCATTTGCGAGCCGCTGGGACCCCACACGTGGTTGCTGGGCCCGTGCGCGTGCTGTTGAGGTGCCAGGGACCATACGGCGAGCTGCTGGGACTCCGCAGTGGGTTAGCTGGGCCGCGATGCTCGCTCTGGGGTGGGGCCAGGGACCATTTGACAAGCCGCTTGAAACCAGCGAACTCGCTGGGACCCCAGCACATTGGGGATGTGCCAGGGACCATTCTTGACCACTGGGAACCCATATGTGAAGTCGCTGGGGCCCTGCGCATGCTGGGGATGTGCCAGGAACCATTTGTGAGCCGCTGGGACCCCGGCGTGGTCGCTGGGCCCTGTCTTGTGGCCCTAGGACCAGGGACCATTTGGCGTGCCCTTGGGACCCGTGCTGGTGGTGCCAGGGACCATTTGGCGGCCTGGGACCCTGTCTTGGACGCTGGGGACGCAGCCACTGGGGGCGCCAGGGACCATTTGGCGAGCTGGGACCCAGCGGGGTCTCTGGGCCCTGTCGCTGGCTGGTGAGTGCCAAAGACCATTTGCAAGCGCTGGGACCCGCCGAGACCGCTGGGGCCCGTGCACCGCTGGTGAGGTGCCCAGGGACCATTTAAAGCCTCTGGGACCCGGCGTGCGCGGTCGCTGGGCCCTGTCAGCGTGCTGTTGCCAGCCGACCATGGGACGCTGGGACCCAGCAGCGGGATGTGCTGGGAACCGTGCGCGCGCTTGTGAGGTGCCATTTGCAAGCCATGGGACCGAAGCCGCTGGGGCCCGGCGTGCTGGTGGTGCCAGGGACCCTGGCGTGGCGCTGGGAACCGTGTGTAGTCGCTGGGGCCCCTCCGGCGCTGGGGATTGCCAGGGACCATTTGACGTGCCGCTGGGGAACCGTGTGTAGTCGCTGGGGCCCCTCGCGCACTGATTTGCCAGGGACCATTTGGCGAGCCACTGGGACCCCACGGGTCGTTTGGGCCCGTGCTGCGTGCTGACCGGTGCCAGGGACCATTTGACAAGCAGCTGGGACCCCCGCCGTTGTTGCTGGGGCCGAGCACCGCTGAGGAGGTGCCAGGGACCGTTCAGCGAGCAGCTGGGACCCCGTGGTTGCTGGGGCCCTGTCTTGTGCTGGGGAGGTCCGTGGAAACCATTGGGACCATTTGGCGTGCCGCTGGGACGTGCTGGTGAGGTGCCGAGGGACCATTTGACGAGCTGGGACCCTGTCTTGGGGCGGCTGGGGCCTGGCGCGCACTGGGGAGGAGCCAGGGACAATTTGGCGAGCCGCTGGGACCCCGGGTTTTGGGGCCCGTCTTGTGTCGCTGGGGATGATGGGCAGGGGCCATTTGTGTCGAGCCGCTGGGACCCCACACAAAGTCGCTGTGGCCCGTGCATGCTGGGGGCGTGCCAGGGACCATTGCGAGCGCTGGGACCCCCTGCGTTGTTGCTGGGGCCCGGCGCTGGGGATGTCAGGGACCATTGGCAAGCCGCTGGGACCCGCGGGGGGATGTTGGGCCCCGTGCCGCGCTGGTGATGTGCCAGGGAAAATTTGGCGAGCCGCTGGGACCATGCGTGCAGTCGCTGGGGCCCCTGCGCTGGGGATGTGCCAGGAACCATTTGGGAGACCGCTGGGACCCCCGCTGGGGTCCCAGGGCTAAGTGCATGCGCTGGGGAGGTACCAGGGACCATTTGGCGAACTGGGACCCATGGGCAAAGTCGCTGTCGCTGTCTTGTGGCGCTGGGGAGAGTGCAAGGGACCTTTGGGTAGCCACTGGGACTCCGCCTGGTAGCTGGGGCCGTGTGCGCGTGCTGGGGAGGTACCAGGGACAAATTGGCGAGCGCTGGGACCCCAGCGGTCGCTGGGCCCTGTCTTGCCTTGGGAGGTGCCAGGGACCATTTGGCAAGCCTCTGGGACCCGGCGTCAAGTCGCTGCCCCCGTCTCTTGTGGCGCTGGGAGTGGCTATTGATCATTTGGGACAGCTGGATCCCAGCACTGGTCGCTGCAGCCATGCCCGAGCTTGGGATGTGCAGGGACTATTTGCGGGCAGCTGGGACCCCGCCCGGTCGCTGGGGCCCATCTCGTGGCCTTGAGATGTCTGCCATTTGGCGAGCCTCTGAGACCCAGCAGCGCTGGGTCGTTGGGCCCGTGCTCGGGGGAGGAGCCAGGGACCATTTGGCAAGCCTTGGGGACCCGCCCAAGGCGCTGGGGCCAGTCTGGCGCTGAGGTTGTGCCAGGGACTATTTGGGCGCCGCTGGGACCTTCGCGCCAAAGATCGTTGGGGCCAGGGACCATTTGGCAAGCCTCTGGTACCCAGCGATGTCGCTGGGGCCCGATAATGCGGCTGGGGATGTGCCAGGGACCATTTGCGAGCCGCTGGGACCCCGTGCATGGTTGCTGGGCCCTGTGTGTGCGTGAGGTACAATTTGGCAATTAGCTGAGACTCCAGCATGAAGTCGCTGGGACAGGTGCGCACGCTGGAGATGTGCCAGGGACTGTTTGGTGAGCCTCCGGGACCCTCTCTTGAGGTTGCTGGGGCCCGATGCATTCACTGGGGAGGTGCCAGGGACCGTTTGGCGAGCCGCTGGAAACCCAGGCGTGGTCGCTGGGCCCCCGCGTCGCTGGGGATGTGCCAGGGACCATTGGCGAGCCTCTGGGACCCTGCGTTGGGTCGTTGGGCCCGTGTTGGCGCTGGGGGAGCCAGGGACCATTTGGCAAGCCGCTGGGACTCAGCGTGAAATCGCGCTGGGGCCAGTCTTGGCGCTGGGGTTGTGCCAGGGACTGGCCCCAGGCGCCGCTGGGACTTTGCGCATGGTCGTTGGGCCCCGTGCTCGCTGGGGATGTGCCAGGGCCATTTGTGCAACTGGGACTCGGACCCTTGCGTTGGGTCTTTGGGCCCCATGCTCGCTGGGGGGGGGCCAGGAACCATTTCGGCGAGCATGGTACCCCTGTCAATGTCGCTGGGCCCGTGGCGTCGCTGGGGAGGTGCCAGGACCATTGCGATCCGCTGGAACCCAGCGGGGTTTGGGCCATGTGCGGCGCGGGAAGAGCCAGGGACTATTTGGCGAGCCGCTCAGACACAGTGCTGTGTCTCTGGGGCCCGTGTGCGCACTGGGGAGGTGCCAGGGTTCATTTGGCGAGCCGCTGGGACCCTCTTGTTGGGGTCGCTGGGCTCCATGCACCGCTGGGGAGCTGCCAGGGACCATTTGGCGAGCAGCTGGGACCCCGCGCGACGTGGCTGGGGCATGTGCGGGCGATGGTAAGGTTCCAGGGACCATTTGGCGAGCCGCTTGAACCCCACGCGAAGTCGCTGGGATCCGTGCGCTTGCTGGGGAGATGCCAGGGATCATTTGGCGAGCGGTGGGACCCCAGCAGGGTTGGGGCCATGTCTTGAGTGCCGGGTAGGGGCAGGGACCATTTGGCAAGTCGCTGGTACACCGTGCGATGTCGCTGGTGCCCGATGCCGCAGCGCTGGGGAAGTGCCAGGGACCATTTGCGGTACGCTGGGACCCCACGCAAAGTCGCTGGGCCTGTCTGCGCCGCTAAGGATAATGCCAGGGACCATTTGGCACTGCTGGGACCAGCGCGTAGTTACTGGGCCCTGTGTGCGCGCGCTGTGGATGTGCCAGGTACTTATTTAGGCGATCCTCTGAGACTCCGTGCGGCGTCGCTGGGGCCCGTCGTTCCGTTGAGGTGCCAGGAACCGTTTGGCGAGCCGCTGGAACCCAGTGGTGGCGCTGGAGCCCTGCGCATGCTGAGGGATATGCCAGGGATAATTTGATGAGCGCTGTGACCCAGCGGCGTGGTCGCTGGGCCCCGTCTTTACTGAAATTGCCTGGGACCATTTGGCGAGCCACTTGGACCCTTGCGAAGTTGCTGGGCCCGATGCATGTGCTGGGGGGGCCAGGACCATTTGGCAAGCCGCTGGGTCCCCGCGTGAAGTTGCCTGGGAGCCCCGCGCATGCTAGGGATGTGCCAGGGACCATCTGCAGCCTCTGGGACCCTGCGGGTTGGATTGGGCCCGTCTTGGCCGACGAGGGGGGTCCAGGGACCATTTGGCGAGCGGCGCTGGGTCCCCGTCTTGAAACGCTGAGCCCCTGTGCGCTTGCAGGGGAGGGGCCAGGGACCATTTGTGAGCAGCTGGGTCCCCGTCTTGGTCGCTGAGCCCTGTCTGCGCTTGCAGGAGGGGCCAGGGACCATTTGAGAGCTGGGACTCCAGCGTGGTTGCTGGGCCCTATGCACGCTAGGGAGGTTCTATGGACCATTGCAAGCCGCTGGGACCCCAGCGTGGTGTCGCTGGGCCCGTCCGCAGCTGGGGAGGGCCAGGGACCATTTGGCAAGCTCTGGGAACCTGCGTGAAGTCTCTGGGGGGCCATGCGCTGGGGATGTGCCAGGGACCATTTGTGAGCCACTGGGACCCCTGGGGGGTCGTTGGGCACTATCGTGCACCGGGGAGGGGCCTGGGACCATTTGCGAGCAGCTGGGACCCCGTCTTGGTCGCTGGGCCCTCTGCAAGACGCTAGGGAGGGCCAGGACCATTTGGCAAGCCAGCTGGGATCCTCTGGGGTCGCTGGGGCCCGCGCGTGCTGGGGATGTGCCAGGGACCATTTACGAGCTGCTGGAACCCCGCGCTGGGGCCCAGTCTCTTGCCGTTGAGGATGTTCCTGGGACCGTTTGGTGAGCCGCTGGGACCCCACGACGTGCTGTTAGCCCGTGCGCCGCACTGGGGATGCCAGGGACCATTTGGCAGGTCACTGGGCCCGTGGCGCCGCTGGGGAGGCCTGGGACCATTTAACCGCTGGGACCCTGCTGGGGCGCTGGGACGCAGCACGAATTGGCTGGGGGAGGCCCGTGCGCTGGACTCCCCAGGTTGTGCTGGGGACCATTTAGAGCCGCTGGGACCCTGCATGAAGACGCTGGGGCCTTTGCGCGCACTGGGGATGTGCCAGGGACCATTTGCGATAAGCAGGGACCCCGCACATGGTCGTTGGGGCCCGTGCGCGTGCTGGTGAGGTGCCAGGGACCATTTCGCAAGCCGCTGGGACCCAGCGCGGGGTCGCTGTGCCCTGTGCGCACGCTGTGGAGGTGCCAGGGACCATTTGGTGAGCCGCTGGGACACCGCGAAGGTTCTTTGGGCCCCGGCCTGCTCACTGGGGATGGGCAGGGACCATTTGGCGAGCCATGGGACCCTCTTGGCGGGGTCACTAGGCCCTGTCTTGGCGTGCTGAGGTGCCAGGGACCATTTGGCGAGCCGCTGGGACCCCGCTCGAAGTCGCTGGGGCCCGTGTGTGCACTGGGGATGTGCCAGGGATTATTTGCGAGCCACTGGGACCCCGCGCGAAGTCTCTGGGGGCCCGATGTCTTGTATGTTGAGGTGCCAGGGACCATTTGCGGGCCGCTGGGACCCAGCGTTGCTGGGGCCCGGCGCGCACTGGGGAGGTGCCAGGGACAATTTAAGCGAGCACGCTGGGACCCAGCGCTGGTTCTTTGGGCCCGTGTGCACTAAGGGGGAGGGCCCAGGACCATTTGTCGATTACCCACAGGAACCTCTTGGCGGGGTCTCTGAGGACCATCTTGTCGCGCTGATGGTGCCAAAGACTATTTGCAAACCCGCTGGGACCACGCTCCGAAGTCGCTGGGCCCCATCTGCCTTACTGGTGGAGGTGCCAGGGACCATTTGGCTGGCCGCTGGGACCCTGCGTGGTTACTTTCGCCCTGTCACGCATGCTAGAGGAGGTGCAAAGGGACCCTTTGGGTAACGCTGGGACTCCACGCCTGGTTCTTTGGGCCGTGTGCGCTGGGGGTACCCAGGGACCATTTGCGAAACCACTGGTACCCTCGGGCGGGGTCACTGGCGCCCTGTCTGCGCGCTTGTGAGGGTGCCAGGGACCATTTGGTGAGCCTCTGGGACCCAGCGAAGTCCGTTGGGGCCCGTCTCGCACTGAGGATGCCAGGGACCGTTTGGCGGCAGCTGGGACCCTGCGCAAGTGCTATTGCCCGTGCGTGCACTAGGGGAGGGCCAGGGACCATTTGCGAGCCGCTGGGACCTTCTTGTGAAGTCGCTATGCCCATGCGCGCTAGGGATGTTCCTGGGACCGTTTGGCGAGCCCGCTGGGACCCCACGTGACGTCGCTGGGGCCCGTGCGTGCTGGGGATGTGCCAGGGACCATTGCGATAAAGCTGGGACCCGTGCAGGGTCGTTGGGGCCAGTCTTGGCGTGCTGGTGGGGAGTGCCAGGGACCATTTGCAAAGCCGCTGGGACCCAGTGGGTTCTTTGGGCCCTGTCGCCACGCGCTGTGGAGGTGCCAGGGACCATTTGGTGAGCCGCTGGGACCCGCCAAAGGTTCTTTGGGCCCGTGTGCGGCCGGGGAGGGGCAGGGACCATTTGGCGAGCCTGGGACCCGTTAAAGGTCACTGGGCCCCATGCGTGTGCTAGGGACCAGGGACCATTTGGCAACCGCTGGGACCCTGTCTTGAAGTCGCTGGGGCCCGTGTGCCTGAGGGATGTGCCAGGGGGATTATTTGAGCCACTGGGGCCATGCTTGTCTCTGGGGCCCGTGCGTCGCTGTTGATGTGCGAGGTACCATTTGGCGAGCAGCTGGGACCCGTGACGTGGTTGCTGGGCCCGCCCGTCGCGCTCTTGGTAGGAGCCAGGGACCATTTGGCGAGCCGCTGGGACCCGTCTGCAGGGTCGCTGGGCCCCTTCAAGTGTGCTAGGGAGGGACCAGGGACCATTTGGCAAGCCGCTGGGACCCTGTCTTGACGCTGGGGCCCGTGTGCACTGAGGATGTGCCAGGATTATTGCAAGCCACTGGGACCCAGCGCGGGAAGTCTCTGGGGCCCGTCTTGGCAGCGTGTTGAGGACCAGGTACCATACGGGCGAGCTGCTGGGACTCAGCGGGGTCGGCTTAGGTCACGTCGCGCACGCTGGGGAGGCCAGGGACCATTTTGACAAGCCGCTTGGAACCATACGAACTTCGCTGGGACCCCAGCGCACATTGGGGATGTGCCAGGGAACATTTGCGAGCCGCTGGGAACCGGTGTGAAATTAGCTGGGGCCCCCTGCATGCTGAGATGTGCCAGGAACCATTTGCAAGCCGCTGGGAACCAACGCAAAGTCGCTGGGGCCCTCTTGGCGCACTGGGGATGTGCCAGGGACCATTTGGCGAGCAGCTGGGACCCCTCTTGGTCGCTGGGGCCCCTTGCGCCCGTTGAGGGGATGCCAGGGAACATTGCGAGCTGCTGGGAACCGTGTGAAGTGCTGGGGCCCCTGCATGCTGGGGATGTGCCAGGAACCATGTGCAAGCCGCTGGGACCCAGCAAAAGCCATGGGCCCGTGCACTCACTGGGGAGGAGCCAGGTACCATTTGGCGAGCCGCTTGGACCCCTTGCAGTCTCTGGCGTATGCGCCTGGGGATGTGCCAGGGACCATTTGGCGAGCAGCTGGGACCCCACCCGAGTCTCTGGCGCCCAGTGGCTGGGGATGTGTCAGGGACCATTTGGCGACCGCCGGTGCCCGCCTGCGGGGAGTCGTTGAAACGCGTGCGTGCTGGTGGTGCCAGGGGACCATTTGACGACAGCTGGGACCCCGTCTTGCGAGTCGGTGGGGACAGCGGCGCTGGGGAGACGCCAGGACCATTTGTGGCCGCTGGGACCCGGGTCTCTGGGCCCCATGTCGCAGCTGTGGAGGGCCAGGGACCATGTGGGCGGTCGCTGGGAACCCGTGCGCTGAGGATGTTCAGGGACGTTTGGCGGTCGCTGGGACCCCGTGAAGTCTCTCGGGCCGTGCGCATCTGAGATGTGCCGGACCATTGGTGAGTCGCTGGGATACATGGGTCGCTGGGACCGGTCGCGTGCTGGTGGTGCCAGGGACCATTTATAAACCGCTTTCGGACCCAGCCTTGAGAGTCGCTGGGCACTAATAATACGCTGGGGTGCCAGGTACCATTTGGTGAGCCGCTGGGACCCGCGAAGGCGTTCTATGGGCCCGATGCCTTTAGCGCTGGGAGGGGCAGGGGTCCATTTGGCGAGCAGCTGGGACCTCGCTCGAAAGTCACTGGGCCCCGTGCGTGTGCTAGGGAGGACCAGGGACCATTTAGCAGCCGCTGGGAACCCGTCGCGGTCGCTGGGGCCCTGTGTGCACTGGGGATGTGCCAGGGACCATTGCAAACCACTGGGACCCAGCGTGGTAAGCTGTTGCCGTGCGCCGCGCTATGGGATGTGCCAGGGACCATTGCGAGCCGCTGGGACCTTGCTCGTCGCTGGGCCGATGCGCCGCTGGGGATGTGCCAGGGACCATTGCGAGCCGCTGGGACACTCTTGCGTGTAGCTATTTCCACGTCTGCGCGATGCTGGGGATGTGCCAGGGACCATTTGGCGAGCCTCTCTCGGACTGTGGGTCGATGGGGCCCGTGCGCGCGCTGAGGATGTGCCAGGGACCGTTTGGCGAGCAGCTGGGACCCTGCACGAAGTTGCTGGGGCCTGTGCGCATGCTAGGGGATGTGCCAGGGATCATTGCGAGCTGTTGGGACCCTGCCGCGTGGTCGCTTGCCCGTCTTGTAGGTATGTGCCAGGGGACCATTTGCAGGCCGCTGGGTCCACACTCGGGTTGCTGGGGCCCGTGCGCATGCTGTTGAGGTGCCAGGGACAATTTGGTGAGCTGCTGAGACCCGTGGGGTCGCTGGGCCCTTGTCTTGTGCGCGCTGGGGAGGGGCCAGGGACCATTTGACAAGCAGCTTGGAACCCGCGGGTTCTTTGCCCTGGGACCCGCATGGGGGATGTGCTAGGGACCATTTACGAGCAACTGGGAACCCGCTGTGAAGTCGCTGGGGCCCGTTAGGCGCGCACTGGGGATGTGCCAGGGACCATTTTTGAGCCGCTGGGACCCTCTTGGTCGCTGGGGCCCCTGCGCATGCTGGGATGTGCCAAGGGACCATTTGGCAGCTGGGACTCCCACAGGTAGTTGCTGGGGCCCGTGCGGCGTGCTGTTGTTGAGGTGCCAGGACCATACGGGCAAGCTGCTTGGACCCCGTCTTGAGGCCGCTGGGCCCCGCTGCACTCACTGGGGAGGTGCCAGGGACCATTTGGCGAGCCACTGGACCCCGCGACGAGTTTCTGACGCCCGCGCTCACTGGGGATGACCAGGGACCATTTGGCAAGCTGCTGGGAACCGGGCAAATTCTCTGGGAGCTGTCACGGCGCTGGGGTTGTGCCAGGGACCATTTGCAAGCCGCTGGGACCACGCTCAAAAGTCGCTGGGCCCGTCTTTCACTGGGGATGTGCCAGGACCATTTTGCGACAAGCAGGGACCAGCACGGGTCGCTGGGGCCGTGTCTCACTGAGGTGCCAGGACCATTTTAGTGAGCCGCTCGGACCCAGCAATCGCTGCCCCTGTCGCGCGCCGCTGGGGAGGTGCCAGGGACCTTTTGGGTAGAGCCGCTCCACGCCCTGTCGCTGGGCCCGTGTCGCACACCAGGGATGCCAGGGACCATTTGCGACCGCTGGGACCACACGCGGGTTGCTGGGGCCACTCTTGCGCTGCTGTTGAGGGTGCCAGGACCATCTGACGAGCTGCTGGGACTCCGCGTGGGGTCGCTGGGGCCAGGGACCATTTGACAAGCCGCTTGAAACCAGCGGCGAACTTCGCTGGGACCCCAGCGCACATTGGGGATGTGCCAGGGGACCATTGCGAGCCACTGGGAACCCGTGTCGTCGCTGGGGCCCTAGCTTGCTGGGATGTGCCAGGAACCATTTGTGAGCCGCTGGGACCCCAGCGTGGTCGCTGGGCCCTGTCTTGTGCCGGTAGGAGCCAGGGACCATTTGGCGTGCGTTGGGACCGTGCTGGTGAGGCGCCAGGGACCATTTGTGGCGAGTCATGGGACCTTGGCGGGGTCTCTGGGCCCTATCTTGGCGCTGGTGAGGTGCCAAAGAGTATTTGGTAAGCCGCTGGGACCCACGTCGTCGCTGGGGCCCGTGTAACGCAGCTGGTGAGGCCAGGACCATTTGGCGAGCCTCTGGGACCCGTGCGGTCGCTGGGCCCTGTCGCGCGTGCTGTTGAGGTGCCAGGGACCATCTGACGGGCAACTGGGACCCAGCAGCCCAGGGGTTGCTGGAAACGTCTTGTGGCGCTTGTGAGGTGCAAAGACTGTTGCAAGTAGCTGGGATGCCTTTCGTCGCTGGGGCCCGTGCACGTGCTGGTGGTGCAGGGACAATTTGGGCGTGGCGCTGGGACCATGCGTGTCGCTGGGGCGTCACGGCGTGCTGGTGGATGCCAGGGACCATTACCGACGCTGGGACCACGCCAAAGTCGCTGCCAAATGCGGCGGCGCTGGGGAGGTGCAAGGACCTTTTGGGTAGCCGCTGGGACTCCGCCTGTAGCTGGGGCCGTGTGCGCTGGGGAGGTACGCCGGGACAAATTGGCGAGCCGCTGGGACCCAGCAGCGGGATCGCTGGGCCTATGCGCCGCATGGGAGGTGCCAGGGACCATTTGGCGAAACTCTGGGACCCGGCGATGCGGTCGCTGGGCCCTGTCTTGCATGCTGTTGAGGTGCCAGGGACCATCACGGCGAAAACGCGCTGGGACCCAGCAGGTCGCTGGGCCTGTCCGGCGCATTCAGGAGGAGCCAAGTACCATTTGGCGAGGCAGCTTGGAACCCGCCAGAAGTCTCTGGCGCCTGTGCGCACATTGGGGATGTGCCAGGGACCATTTGCGTGCCGCTGGGAACCCGTGTGTAGTCGCTGGGGCCCCTGCGCGCACTGGGGATTTGCCAGGGACCATTTGCGTGCCGCTGGGAACCGTGTGTGGTCGCTGGGGCCCCCGCGGCGCACTGGGGATTGCCAGGGACCATTTTGGCGAGCCGCTGGGACCCGCGGGGTCGTTTGGGCCGATGCGCGTGCGATGAGGTGCCAGGACCATTTGACAAGCAGCTGGGACCCCTGCGTTGCTGGGGCCCAGGGCCCGAAAGCTGAGGGATGTCAGGACCATTTGGCAAGCCGCTGGGACCCCGCGCGGGTTGTTGGGCCCCGTGCACACGCTGGGGAGGTGCCAGGGACCGTTCAGCGAGCCGCTGGGACCCCGCGCGTGGTTGCTGGCCCCTATCTTGCCTTTCGGTAGGAGCCAGGGACCATTTGGCGTGCCGCTGGGACCGTGCTGGTGAGGTGCCAGGGACCATTTGACGAGCAGCTGGGACCCTGTGCGGGGTCGCTGGGGCACCCAGCGCACTGGGGGGCGCCAGGGACCATTTGGCAAGCCGCTGGGACCCAGTCCTCTGGGCCCCATGTACGCGCTGTGGAGGGGCCAGGGACCATGTGGTTATCGCTGGGAACCCGTGCTGCGCTGAGGATGTTCAGGGACCGTTTGGCGAGCCGCTGGGACCCCCATTAAGTCTCTCGGGCCACGTCTTGACAGGGATGTGCCAGGGACCATTTGGCGAGTCGCTGGGGCGCGGCAAGAATTAGCTGGGGCCCGATCGGCGCTGTGGTGAGGTGCCAGGGACCATTTATGGCCGACCCAGACCCAGGGGTCGCTGGGCACTGTGCGCACGCTGGGAGGTGCCAGGTACCATTTGGTGAGCCGCTGGGACCCCTTGAGCATTCTATGGGCCCGTCTTGCTGGGGAGGGGCAGGGTCCATTTAATGAGCCGCTGGGACCCCGTGAAGTCTCTCCGGGCCGTGCGGCGCACAGGGGATGTGCCAGGGACCATTTGGCGAGTCGCTGGGGCGCAGCAAAAATTCGCTGGGGCCCCATGCGGCTGGGGTTAATACCAGGACCATTGCGAGCCGCTGGGACCCTGCGTGAAGTCGCTGTGGCCCGTGCGCTCACTGGGGATGTGCCAGGGACCATTGCGATAAGCAGCGACCCCACCCGCGGCGTTCTATGGGCCCCACGTCTTGTGGCCCAGCTGGGGAGGGGCAGGGTCCATTTGTGACCGCTGGGACCCCACTCGAAGTCACTGGGCCCGTCGTGTGCTAGGGAGGGACCAGGGACCATTTAACAACAGCTGGGAACCCGTCTTGAGTCGCTGGGGCCCGATGTGCACTGGGGATGTGCCAGAGATTATTTGCAAGCCACTGGGACCCCGCGTGAAGTCGCTATTGCCCGTGCGCACGCTAGGGATGTGCCAGGGACCATTTGCGTGCCGCTGGGACCTTCTTGTGAAGTCGCTATTGCCACGTCGCACGCTTAAAGATGTGCCAGGGACCATTTGCTAGCCGGGCTGGGACACTGCGTTAAGTCGCTGTTCCGTCTGCGCTAGGGGAGATGTGCCAGGGACCATTTGGCGAGCCTCTGCGACCCGCTGCGAAGTCGATGGGGCCGATGCCTGGCTGAGGATGTGCCAGGGACCGTTTGGCGACCGCTGGGACCCCGCGGAGTTGCTGTGCCTGCACGCATGCTAGGGATGTGCCAGGGGATCATTTGGCGAGCTGTTGGGACCCTCGCGAAAATCGCTTATTGCCCGTGCGCTCGCTAGGGATGTGCCAGGGACCATTTGCAGGCCGCTGGGTCCACACTCGTGGTTGCTGGGGCCCGTGCGCATGCTGTTGAGGTGCCAGGGACCATACGGCGAGCTGCTGAGACTCCAGCTGCGGGTGCTGGGCCCGCGTCTTGTAGCTGAGGGAGGGGCCAGGGACCATTTGACAAGCAACGGAACCAGCGAACTAAGCTGGGACCCCAGCGCGCACGTTGGGGATGTGCCAGGGACCATTTGCGAGCACTGGGAACCATGTGAAGTCATGGGGGGCCTGCGCGCACTGGGGATGTGCCAGGGACCATTTGGCGAGCCGCTGGGACCCTCTTGGCGAAGTCGCTGAAGCCCGTCGCATACTGGGGGATGCCAGGGACCATTGCGAGCGCTGGGACTCCACAGGTGGTTGCTGGGGCCCGTCGGCGTGCTGTTGAGGTGCCAGGGACCATCTGGCCGACTGCTTGGACCCCGTCTTGGGGCCGCTGCGCCCGATGCACTCACTGGGAGGAGCCAGGTACCATTTGGCGAGCGCTTGGACCCATACGAAGTCTCTGGCACCTGTTGGCTCACTGGGGATGTGCCAGGGACCATTTGGCAAACGCTGGGGCCTTGGCACAAATTCGCTGGGGCACATGCGCGCGCTGGGGTTGTGCCAGGGACCATTTGCAAGCAGCTGGGACCCTGCGTGAAGTCGCTGTGGCCCGTGCGCTCACTGGGGATGTGCCAGGGACCATTTTCGATAAGCAGGGACCCAGCACGGGGTCGTTGGGGCCCGTGCGCGTGCTGGTGAGGTGCCGGACCATTTCGCAAGCCGCTCCGGACCCAGCGCGGGGTCGCTGGCCCCAGCGCACGCTTGGGAGGTGCCAGGGACCATTTGGTGAGCCGCTGGGACACCGCAGGGTTCTTTTTTGCCCGTGCGGGGCTGGGGAGGGGCAGGGACCATTTGGCGAGCCGCTGGGACCCAGCTAAGTCACTGGGCCCGGTGGCGGTGCTGGGGAGGGACCAGGGACCATTTTTGGCAAGCCGCTGGGACCCTGTCTGCGGTCGGTGGGGGCCCGTGTGTGCACTGGGGATGTGCCAGGATTATTTATGGCCACTGGGACCCAGCGAAAGTCTGTGGGGCCCGATGCGGCAGCTGTTGATGTGCCAGGGACCATTTGCGAGCCGCTGGGGGCCAGCGTGGTGCTGGGCTATCGCGCACTGGGGAGGAAGCCAGGGACTCATTTAGCGAGCCGCTGGGACCCAGCGTGGTTGCTCGCCCTGTCGCTCTTGAAGTAGGGAGCCAGGGACCATTTGGCGAGCCGCTGGGACCCCATCTTGAGTTCTTTGGGCCCAGTGCGCTGGGGAGGCCAGGTACCATTTGGCGAGCAGCGGACCCATACCCAAGTCTCTGGCGCCCAAGCTGGGGATGTCAGGGGACCATTTGGCGAGCCGCTGGGACCCGGCTGGAGTTATTGGGCCGATGCTGGCGCACTGGGAGGAGCCAGGTACCATTTGGCGGGCCGCTGGCACCCCTATGAGAGTGTTTGGGGCCCGTGCGTGCTGCACTGGGGAGGGGAGCCAGGACCATTTGCGACCGTTAGGACCCAGCGGCGTGGTTGCTGGGCCCCTGTCTGAGGGAACCGGGACCATTGGCGAGCTGGGACCCCTTGCAGGGGTGGTTGGGCGAGTGCTGGTGAGGTGCCAGGGACCATTTGGGAGCAGCTGGGACCCCGTGCGCGAGTCGCTGGGCTGGGTAGGCACCAGGGCGATTTGGCAAGCCGCTGTGACCCCGTGGGTTCTTTGGGCCCGTCGCGCACTGGGGATTGTCAATGGACCATTTGTCGAGCCGCTGGGGCCCGCACAAAGTCGCTGGGGCCGTTAAATGCGTTCGGGGAGGGCCGAGGGAACATTCACGAGCCACTGGGACACAGCGGTTGCTGGGCCCTGTGCCGCAGCGGCTTCGGTGAGCCAGGACCATTCCCGGGCCGCTGGGACCCCGCGCAGAATCGTTTGAGCCCCGTGCGTGCTGATGAGAGATGCCAGGGACCATTTGACAAGCAGCTGGGACCCCGTCTTGGTCGCCTGGGTCCCGGCGCACACTGGGGGAGGTGCCAGGGACCATTGGTGAGCCGCTGGTACCCTCGCGGGTTGATTTAGGCCCCGTGTGCTTGGCGCTGGGGAGGGCCAGGGACCATTTGGATTTGCTGCTGAACCCGGGCGGGTCTCTGGGAACCCGTCTGCAGCGCTGGTGAGGTGCCAAAGACTATTTGCAAGCCGCTGGGACCACGCTCAAAGTCGCTGGGGAACGTGCACGCGCTGGTGAGGTACCAGAGACAATTTGGCGAGCCGCTGGGACCATGCACGGGTCGCTGGGGCACGTGCGTCTCTTGCGTGCTGCTGAGGTGCCAGGGACCATTTGGTGAGCCGCTGGGACCCCGCGCGAAGTCGCTGCCCAGTGCGCGTGCTGGGGAGGTGCAAGGGGCCTTTTGGGTAGCCGCTGGGACTCCACGCCTGGTAGCTGGGGCCGTGTCTTGCTGGGGGAGGTACCAGGGACAAATTGGCGAGCCGCTGGGACCACGTGACGGGTCGCTGGGGCATCTTGGCGTGCTGTTGAGGTGCCAGGGACCACGGCACTGCTGGGACTCCGCAT
>JAHFZB010000474.1:2500-45629 GCA_036884735.1 Huso huso
TACCTCTGTGTGTGTGTGTGTGTGTGTGTGTGTGTGTGTCAGTACCCTGTGTGTGTGTGTGTGTGTGTGTGTGTCAGTACCTCCGTGTGTGTGTGTGTCAGTACCTGTGTGTGTGCGTGTGTGTGTCAGTACCTCCGTGTGTGTGTGTGTGTGTCAGTACCTGTGTGTGTGCGTGTGTGTGTGTGTCAGTACCTCTGTGTGTGTGTGTGTGTCAGTGTGTGTGTGTGTGATTTGGCAAAAAAAATAAAAAAAACTTATAGCATCAAGCCTCTGTGTCAAAATGAAATCGACTATCAGCAAGCCTCTGTATGTGGGTGTGTCAAAATGAAATCAAATAGCAGCAAACCTCTCTATATGGTGTATCAAAATGAAATCGACTATCAGCAAGCCTCTGTATGTGGAGTGTGTCAAAATGAAATCGACTATCAGCAAGCCTCTGTATGTGGAGTGTGTCAAAATGAAATCAAATAGCAGCAAGCCTCTCTATATGGAGTGTATCAAAATGAAATCGACTATCAGCAAGCCTCTGTATGTGGAGTGTGTCAAAATGAAATCGACTATCAGCAAGCCTCTGTATGTGGAGTGTATCAAAATGAAATCGACTATCAGCAAGCCTCTGTATATGGAGTGTGTCAAAATGAAATCGAATAGCAGCAAGCCTCTGTATATGGAGTGTGTCAAAATGAAATCAAATAGCAGCAAGCCTCTGTATGTGGAGTGTGTCAAAATGAAATCGACTATCAGCAAGCCTCTGTATATGGAGTGTGTCCAAATGAAATCCAATAGCAGCAAGCCTCTGTATATGGAGTGTGTCCAAATGGCCGTGTCAATGAGATTCTCTCCCTTGCTGCATTGTATGTTTTGCTTATCTCAAGATTTGTCAATTCCTGATCAGGCCACGCTCAATATGGTGTGTTATTCAAGGACCCTTCACGAATTCACTGTGTGAACCCAGGGTAAAGACTTCCCTCCTCTACTGAGCTGTAACCCTATTTTTATGAAGACATTTCTATTGAACAATAAACAGGGCAATTACTATACCTTCAGTTATTTAACCTGTTGCTAAAATAAAATGAAGCCCCATTTGTTTCTTTTTTAAAATATATTTTTCTCTTTAGATTACAGTGCACAAATAACCATGTAATTACTGTAATAATCCAAAACAGCTTCTCGAGTCAATTGTATTTCCCTTTTCATTTCAGAATATTCTTTTAAAAACTGTAGATAGGAGCTTGTTATCATTCATGTCTTGTTGTCAACTAACATTTTGTCATTGTTCAACTTTGCTAAATGTGCACATCAGTACCTCTGAAAGAAATCTGTACTGTAACAGTGTCATTGCTTGCAATTGCTGCACTAGATACATGCTAGAGGCTGCGCCCCCACCAGTTTAATTCAATTGTATAATAAGTAACACTACACACAGGGTCACTTTCATTTTATTATTTAATAGCACAGAGAAGTTCTTAACAGTTTTCATACTGACAGCAGCATAGATTTGTTTATGGAATGGAATGGTATCAATGAACTCCTGGATCGTACCAGAACAACAAAAGAGAGAGGGGAAAATGAAAATAGTATTTCATAAATTAACAAATTATTATTAGTTTCCCCAGTGTTGAAGGCACAAACAAATACAAAAATATTATCACTGATTACCAGTTTTAATCCAGACAGAAACGCAGATGTGACCCGTGTGTGCTGAACTATATATTCCATGTCTCCCCTATTCTGTGCAATGGAACAGTGCAAGTCCCTGCCTAGCAACAATCAGGCAGCAGTGACGTCAGACCGTTATCTTTGGGGTTCAGTTTCTGTAAAACTAGGATCCCCAAAAATATTAATACCCGCTGCACATCTACACCCCTGGGACTATGTGTATGCCAAGTGTGGTTCCTTAATTTGCTATACTTTTTGAGATCCAGGTATATTACCAAAAAAAAAATGCTGCTTTTTTTGCCACTCTGTATCTCAAAAGTATTCAGCCAAATGCTACCCCATTCACATGGTTTGATGAGCCTGCCAATCCGACCACACATAAAAATGCATATTGGTGGGATGTTACCTCCCTTTGAGCTGCTTGTAAAACCGACTGTAAACAGGACTTTCATTCAAACCTTAACCATGTCTGCGCGACCGCAGTGGCCTATTCATGTTGTCATGCCGGCCCTTATTCATGATGTTATTCATGTAGTATTCATTACCCCTATTAATGAAATTGATACCCCCCATAATAATAACCATATTCAGGTTCATACAATTCATAAAGGTTGCAGGTAGTCATAGCTTACTTATACTACTGATTGAAATGCAAGCACAGCTGCTTGGGCACACACTCATTTCACATTTATGCTAAAGCATGATTAAACACCCTTAGGCTGGCACATAGACAGGATTCCTTTCAAAAAATATCACTGGAGCATCACACTCAGTTTTGATTGGTATAAAGCAGTGGCCCTCGCTTCCAATTAGGTCCTGAATGATTTATAAGAAGGTTGATTCATTAATCTACAATCTGGTTGAAGCAAAGACCTGGACTGGAAGGACCGAAAACAAGGACCATTGTAACACTGCCTGGAATATTGATTTCTATCAGCTTCATCTGCATTTTCAAAACTGGTATTTATGTCTTTTCACTTAACCACAGAAAGCAAATGTATTGCCACATTTTGTACAGTGATACAGCTTCTTTCCACTGTGAATTTGCTGGTGTGTTTTTAGGTTTCCTGACAGACTGAAACTCTTCCCACATTTAGTGCAGTGATACGGCTTCTCTCCAGTGTGAATTTGCTGGTGTTGTTTTAGGCTTCCTAACTGAATGAAGCGCTTCCCACCATCAGTGCAGTGATACAGCTTCTCTCCTGTGTGAATTCACCTGTGTTTTTTAAGCTTCCTTACCGCCTGAAGCTCTTCCCACAGTCAAAGCAGTGATGTGGCTTCTCTCCAGTGTGAGTTTGCTGGTGTGATTTTAGGTGTCCTAACTGACTGAAGCTCTTCTCACAGTCAGAGCAGTGATGCGGCCTCTCTCCAGCGTGAATTCTCTGGTGTCTTTTTAGGTTTCCTGACAGACTGAAACTCTTCCCACATTTAACACAATGATACGGCTTCTTTCCACTGTGAATTCGCTGGTGTCTTTTTAGGCTTCCTGACATACTGAAGCAATCTCCACATTCAGAACAGCGATATGGCTTCTCTCCAGTGTGAATTCGCTGGGTGTTGTTTAGGCTTCCTAACCGAATGAAGCTCTTCCCAGTCAGAACAGTGATGCGGCTTCTCTCCAGTGTGAGTTCGCTGGTGTGATTTTAGGTGTCCTGACTGACTGAAGCTCTTCCCACAGTCACTGCAGTGATGCAGCTTCTCTCTCCAGTATGAATTCTCTGGTGTCTTTTTTAGGCTTCTTAACTGACTGAAGTTCTTCCCACATTCAGTACATTGATGTGATATCTTTGGCAGGGATATGTTTTCTGAATCCTTAAACAGCAAGTCAATAGACTCCTCTTCAATGCAGAAAGACTCCAGTTCAGTCTTTTCTTTAATGTGGACAGGCTCCAGTTCAGTCTCCTCTTGTTTAATGTGGACAGGCTCCAGTTCAGTCTCTTCTTTAATGTGGACAGGCTCCAGTTCAGTCTCTTCTTTAATGTGGACAGGCTCCAGTTCAGTCTCTTCTTTCATGTGGACAGGCTCCAGTTCAGTCTCTTCCTCTTTAATGTGGACAGGCTCCAGTTCAGTCTCTTCTTCTTTAATGTGGACAGGCTCCAGTTCAGTCTCCTCTTGTTTAATGTGGACAGGCTCCAGTTCAGTCTCTTCTTTAATGTGGACAGGCTCCAGTTCAGTCTCTTCCTCTTTAATGTGGACAGGCTCCAGTTCAGTCTCTTCTTTAATGTGGACAGGCTCCAGTTCAGTCTCTTCTTTAATGTGGACAGGCTCCAGTTCAGTCTCTTCTTTAATGTGGACAGGCTCCAGTTCAGTCTCTTCTTTCATGTGGACAGGTTCCAGTTCAGTCTCTTCTTCTTTCATGTGGACAGGCTCCAGTTCAGTCTCTTCTTCTTTCATGTGGACAGGCTCCAGTTCAGTCTCTTCTTCTTTCATGTGGACAGGCTCCAGTTCAGTCTCTTCTTCTTTAATGTGGACAGGCTCCAGTTCAGTCTCTTCTTTAATGTGGACAGGCTCCAGTTCAGTCTCTTCTTCTTTCATGTGGACAGGCTCCAGTTCAGTCTCTTCTTTAATGTGGACAGGCTCCAGTTCAGTCTCTTCTTCTTTCATGTGGACAGGCTCCAGTTCAGTCTCTTCTTCTTTCATGTGGACAGGCTCCAGTTCAGTCTCTTCTTTCATGTGGACAGGCTCCAGTTCAGTCTCTTCTTTCATGTGGACAGGCTCCAGTTCAGTCTCTTCTTCTTTAATGTGGACAGGCTCTAGTTCAGTCTCTTCTTTAATGTGGACAGGCTCCAGTTCAGGCATCTCCTGTTTAATGCAGATAGGTGCCAGTTCCACAACCTCCTCCTGTTTAATGTAAACAGATTCCATCTTTGTTCCTTCACTTTCACCAAGATAAGGCAGTCCTGAAAGCATAAAACGTTAGGTTACTATCATAACCCTGTTTCTCTCAAATAGAAATGTAACCATTACCTCATGGGAATTTATCCTTAAAGACACTGTAACCTGAATAGATCTAACAAAGACTGCTCATCAAAGCCTGTGATGCAGTCATGCCCGTCCCGAGGGCATAAATAGACTGCATGCACAGATCTCAATATCATTTTTCCTTCAAGACTGCTGCAATCATAGATGCAGTGACCTTGAAAAGGTTAATGGTTACATTTCTATTCAGGGAACCAGGGTTATGATAATAACCTAACATTCCCTATCAAGTATGAAATGTAACCATTACCTAATGGTAGACATACCAAAGTTGTAACAAGACAATTAATGCAGACAACTGGAATGCCACAAGCTCGACCCAGGCCGCCTTTGCGTGCTACCATTAGGAACCCTCAGCACAAGTAGCTGGAGCTAAAAGATTTGAGGGAGAACTCACCTATATGTTTTTTGCTGTAGGGGTCGAGCTCGAGGCCGCCCTTAACACTCTTGTTCCAAACCCGGGGATTTGTGGATCCGACATTCAGCTGATAAGCGCAGGCGTGCAGGATGTGCCCACTTGGAAAGTCCCTCAGACAGTGCGAGACACTGTCAGCAGGTGGACATGGTTCAATGTGGGCTGAAAAACCCTGTTTTTGAACCAGGCTTGGAGAAGGCGCATGTGGAAAAGACTCAAGGAAAGGACTGGGAAGCTACTGCCATAAAGCCCATAAGCCTCTGGAATGTCACTACTGTCAGAGACAGAAGCTCTGCTGACAGAGCGGGTGAGCCACTGGCACTGGGTGATCAAAAGGGTAACTCTGGATTGCCCATCTCCTCAAGCGGCAGTGGAAAGCAGATTGTCTAGTTGCGAGCCTGTGCTTGGTGCCCTTGTTGCTCCAAGAGAACAGAGGGGGCTGGTGGAGCAGTGTGTTCAAGCAACAGCTGAGCCAGTACTGTGCCTTGCTGAGAAAACAACTTCCCAGAGCTTGTCCAGATTTTCAGAGTCCACTGATCTATGAGACCGATGACCTTTTCTCCCTCTTTTTAGAAACATGAGGAGGGGAGGAAAGGCAGAGGATGATGAGGAAGACCATGCCACTCGTTCAACTCTCCTGCTCTCCCATGGCACGGCGCCCTCAGACGAGGATGTAGCCAACCCCTTAAGGGATGATGCTAGGAGCCCTGTCAAAGTGGTAAAGCCGTGGACCACTTCACGGAGCTGCGAGACACCCGTTTATCTAGCGTATGCCGAGAGAAGGGACGTGCAGAACTCACAGAATCATGCTGCCTGCAGTGGCCCTTTGCATGCTTCGTCCCAAACAGGAAGAGCAACTGTCATGCTTATCCTCTACTGAGATTGGCCTTGCAAATGTCACAAGGGTAAAACCCTGGCATGCAGCAAGCAGTAAACCCTGTGACAACTGCTGCTTCAATCTGCTCAAGCCGGCGCCTACCTATCTCTCTCTCTACTAATATATATTAGTACTTTGTAGCACTTGCCGCTAGAAGCTGCAGTCAGACAGCATGTAGCAAAGTACTGTATTTAAAAAAATATACAAAACAGCACAAGTCGAAACTGAAAGCGTCCGCTGGTCTTGGACCAGAGATGGTGTCACTATTGTTGTATCACAATACCCCCCTTTTTAACCGAGTCTGAATGGTGGTGATGAACCGAGGTGGAACAGAGCAGACAGTAAAATGAACCAAAATGACCCGATCGGCTCCCAGCCGCAGTGACTGTAAAGTACCTTGCAAGGCACAGTTCAGTGAGTGTTCTACTCGGTGGTGGTACGCTCTATATAGTACCGTTCGGTGGTGGTTCAACACTCGGTGGTTTTAAACTCAGTCCAGTACCTTGGGTACGGTCCGGTTCAGTGGTACACTTCGTACAATTCGGGTACCCCAGTTCAGTAACCTCGTTCACTGTTTTGTACATATACTGTGTCAGGAACAGAGCAGGTCTGTGACCCACAGTTAATGCAGAAGCAGTATATAAGGCTGCCCACCTATATAGCTTTTGTCAAACCAACACAGCCCCTAAGACTGGGAAAGCCCGGCTGTCAGAGCCCAAGGCAGCACTAAAACACTGCGCGGGAAAGATTGCAAACAATCAGACCCGACAAAGAGCTAGCCTAGCGACTGCGTAGTGAATCAGAGTGATAACCTTGTTCATTGTAAAGATTTGTACCGGTGGAATGGAGTAGGCCTGGACCTACAGTTACAATTAAGCAGACTATGGGGGTGCCAACCTATAGGCGCTTCTGGCAAACCGACACAGTCGTAAGACTGGGGAAAGCCAGCTGTCAGAGCCGTGACAGCCTTCGAAATGGCACTGCATGCAGAGACCAGGGTGGCAACGAACACTACTGGGAGGGGCTGGGACAGCAGGACCCGAAGCAGAGCTGAGCCCAGCAACTGCTAGTGAATCAGAATGGTATCCTCGTTCGATGTACAGTACACGGGTGGGAAGCGGGAGCAGGTCTGGACCCACAGTTACCACGGGAGCGATTTATAGGGATGCCTACCTGCAGCGCTCTTGGTTAATCCAACAGTCCGAAAACTGAGGAAACCTACTATCAGAGCTCTAATAGTCTATACAATAATACTGCAAGCAGAACTAATGTGTGCAACGAGACACTGAGGGAGAAACTGCAAGCAGAACTAATGTGTGCAACGAGACACTGAGGGAGAAACTGCAAGCAGAACTAATGTGTGCAACGAGACACTGAGGAGAAACTGCAAGCAGAACTAATGTGTGCAACAGAGACACTGAGGGAGAAACTGCAAGCAGAACTAATGTGTGCAACGAGACACTGAGGGAGAAACTGCAAGCAGAACTAATGTGCAACGAGACACTGAGGGAGAAACTGCAAGCAGAACTAATGTGTGCAACGAGACACTGAGGGAGAAACTGCAAGCAGAACTAATGTGTGCAACGAGACACTGAGGGAGAAACTGCAAGCAGAACTAATGTGTGCAACGAGACACTGAGGAGAAACTGCAAGCAGAACTAATGTGTGCAACGAGACACTGAGGGAGAAACTGCAAGCAGAACTAATGTGTGCAACGAGACACTGAGGGAGAAACTGCAAGCAGAACTAATGTGTGCAACGAGACACTGAGGGAGAAACTGCAAGCAGAACTAATGTGCAACGAGACACTGAGGGGAGAAACTGCAAACAGAACTAATGTGTGCAACGAGACACTGAGGGAGAAACTGCAAGCAGAACTAATGTGTGCAACGAGACACTGAGGGAGAAACTGCAAGCAGAACTAATGTGTGCAACGAGACACTGAGGGAGAAACTGCAAGCAGAACTAATGTGCAACGAGACACTGAGGGAGAAACTGCAAGCAGAACTAATGTGTGCAACGAGACACTGGGGGGGAGAAACTGCAAGCAGAACTAATGTGTGCAACGAGACACTGAGGGAGAAACTGCAAGCAGAACTAATGTGTGCAACGAGACACTGAGGGAGAAACTGCAAGCAGAACTAATGTGTGCAACGAGACACTGAGGGAGAAACTGCAAGCAGAACTAATGTGTGCAACGAGACACTGAGGGAGAAACTGCAAAACAGAACTAATGTGCAACGAGACACTGAGGGGAGAAACTGCAAGCAGAACTAATGTGTGCAACGAGACACTGAGGGAGAAACTGCAAGCAGAACTAATGTGTGCAACGAGACACTGAGGGGAGAAACTGCAAGCAGAACTAATGTGCAACGAGACACTGAGGGAGAAACTGCAAGCAGAACTAATGTGCAACGAGACACTGAGGGAGAAACTGCAAGCAGAACTAATGTGTGCAACGAGACACTGAGGGAGAAACTGCAAGCAGAACTAATGTGTGCAACGAGACACTGAGGGAGAAACTGCAAGCAGAACTAATGTGTGCAACGAGACACTGAGGGAGAAACTGCAAGCAGAACTAATGTGTGCAACGAGACACTGAGGGAGAAACTGCAAGCAGAACTAAATGTGCAACGAGACACTGAGGGGAGAAACTGCAAGCAGAACTAATGTGTGCAACGAGACACTGAGGGAGAAACTGCAAACAGAACTAATGTGTGCAACGAGACACTGAGGGGAGAAACTGCAAAACTAATGTGTGCAACGAGACACTGAGGGAGAAACTGCAAGCAGAACTAATGCAACGAGACACTGAGAGAGAAACTGCAAGCAGAACTAATGTGTGCAACGAGACACTGAGGGAGAAACTGCAAGCAGAACTAATGTGTGCAACGAGACACTGAGGGAGAAACTGCAAGCAGAACTAATGTGTGCAACGAGACACTGAGGAGAAACTGCAAGCAGAACTAATGTGTGCAACGAGACACTGGGGAGAAACTGCAAGCAGAACTAATGTGCAACGAGACACTGAGGGAGAAAACTGGAAACAGAACTAATGTGTGCAACGAGACACTGAGGGAGAAACTGCAAGCAGAACTAATGTGTGCAACGAGAGACACTGAGGAGAAACTGCAAGCAGAACTAATGTGTGCAACGAGACACTGAGGGAGAAACTGCAAGCAGAACTAATGTGCCAATGAGACACAGTGGGAGAAAACTGGAAACAGTTTTAACCTGAAGCGCGTGTCACGGTCCAACAGGTGCGCTGGAATTTCTGTGAAAAGAAATAGAAAAATACACACCGAAAAACTCTTTTTTCTCACACAAAACAGTGAACACTCGATTACTGTTAATTATGTATAAATTCCCTAACAAAATAACATTCTTATTTTCAACGAAGCTAGCAGCCTGAGAGAGAACACAAGTACCCGACTTAAGGTTACTCGATCCCGGGGAAGGGGCGACGGAGCCGCCCGCTTCACATGGAGCACAAGGCCCCTGAGGGACTAACGAAAACCACGGCTGAATGCACAGCATGCGTGTAACTAGCAATGACTATAATCACGTAAACATCATCTAATTATAATCACATCAACAGTGTAATTACACAAGCAAATAAGCAGACAACAGTACATTCAACACTTATCTCTCTCGATCAGGTCGGATGAAAGGAAAAATGATATTGAGATCTGTGCATGCAGCCTGTTTATGCCCTCGGGACGGGCATGACTGAATCTATTCAGGTTACTGGGTTACTGGGTCTTTAAGGATAAATACCCATGAGGTACTGGTCATATTTTGTACTTGATAGGCAATTAAGTATTGCTGTTTGTTCTCTATGTCACCTTCAGTCTCAAGAAATCATTTCCTTTAGTTGTTTTTATACTTTCAATCAAACAACCACAAAGACCAATGATGAGGATAAATACTTTGTAACTCTCATGGGTGCTTGTGACATTTAATAAAGCATTTAATGTAATTAACCTAACTTTGAAATGGGTAGAATTGTTCTGTTAACAGAGTCCTAAAAACAACATCTGGAGGAGCATCAGGAATTTAACTGGTCATAGACAAAAGTTACATGCCACAAATATTACGTGCTTGTGTTACAAACTAAGATCTTACAACATCTGTGTCAAATATTTACTGTTACTAAATCATTTCAAACATATATTCATAATAAACAAAGCATTCTACACAATTACAATCCTGCCAAGCAACACATTAACTGTTCAGTTACAGTAAGACACGATTTGGCGAGTGTCAAGTGGATTTAAAAGATGAATAAAAAGATAGAGAAGCTTACTTCAGGTATTGTCAGTGGGATGTGCAGCACGGCTCTAGTGCTCTAGTCACTCGCTCTGACCGTTCAATTCTTCTCTTCAGGGTAAATAGGCAGCTCAAACGGACAGCGACAGGTAATCTGTGTAGACTAGACTGCACTGCATATTTAAACCCCTCTCTTGCAGTTCCACGCTCAACACGTCAGCCCCTCCCTGGATGTCACCTGCGTGCTGTTAGTCTCTCTTTGTTCTCTTCTATAATATATAATTAATATATTATTTGCTTCGGTTCCCTTACACACGTGTTTCTTTCACATAGCAATACTAAAAATCACTTTGGAATGTAGGTCTCCCTTTGTGTTTTAATTTATAACATCAGACTACAACTGGCAAAGGCAACAAAGATACACTTCATTAAAATTATATTTCTCTAACATATTAAGAAGGACAGAAAGATCAGTTTATACACAAACGTAGCTTTTTATTTAAATATTCTGGATTTTATAATTGAATCAAAGTTAATAAAAGCGACCAGTAGATGGCAGAAATGATCCATTTATTTTTTTCCATTTATTATTATCTATGCAGTCCACCAATCCAGTTTATTCTTGCACATTAATAACACTGTGTGATGGGGTACACCTCGTCCCTGTATTATTATTTGTATATTTCCTATTATTATTATTATTATTATATTTGTATTTGACGGTGGGAAAGCCGTGTTTTTATTGTTCGTTTTGTTTATTAATTTAAAAACCTGTGTGAATGTGGCTGGAGCCTCAATAAGGTCATTGTTTTATTGATAATTAATTAAGGCTCCAGCCACAGCTTAAAAGAACTAGCTCCAGGCTAATAGGGGGAGATTTTCCTTTGAGTTAGAGATGGGAGGACGGTTTGGAATGCGATCATACATCCGAAGCAACTGCTACCGCTGTACCACTCGGTATTTGTTTGTTTAGGTATTTTTGACCATCAAGCCCTTTTGTTTGGTATAAAGTGTTTTGTTTATTGTTTGATTTATTATTAAAACCCGAGCGCAAACGCGTCTCGTTTCCCCTACCTACCTTTGCCTTTGTTTTGTATTGCTTCTTCCTGGTCCGTGACGTCAGCACTGCAACCGCTCTGCCACACACGGCTATCAGATTTCTGTGCTGTTCTGTTTTATTTTGTAAATTATAAACTCGCATAATGATTTCTAATGCCATCCATTTTCTGACGCAGGAGTTTTCAACCGGGGGTACACGTACCGCTTCTAAGGGTCATAGGGGGTACGCAGGACGACTCAGAAATACACAAATCAAAATGAAAGTAAAAGAAAAGAATGGTTTTTTAACAGTATTATATATTCTCTAAAACACCGTGTATAATTTTTTCATCTTTGTTTAGCAGTTCAAAGTGAACCGCAGATGCAGCTGTTCGTGTATTGCTGTGTGTGTGTATGTGTGTGTGTGTGTGTGTGTGCTGTCCTGTCTTCTCCGCTGTTTGTGTGACGTGCCTGGGGTGTCACGTGCACAGTGCAGCTGTATGAGAGGGTCTGTGTTGGCTGCACTGTGATTTGTGTTCAGTTCCGCCAGCCACCTGTTTGCGCGGGACCGAGGATCTGAGCGATTGGACCATGACCGTATTTAGGAGCTGCCTGTGTGCAGCTCAGGTTCGTGTTGTGTAGTTGTGTGAGAGTGTGTCCTGGAGCTGGCTATCAGAGCTAAACCATTTTATGACAGAGCGTCCATTAGCCTGCTGTTCCAGCGCTTCAATAAAAACAGCAGTTTACACTGCTTTAAACTGCATCCTGTGCTGCCTCCATTTATTCCTGCTGCGGACCAGATACACCAGTACAATACATTAAATAAATGGGAAACAATGTGTTAATCAAATTATTCTGCCTTTCACTGCAACTGGTGCCATTCAGTGAGCGAAAACTGTAAAGGGTACTTCAACTGAAACCTCCCGACAGAAGGGGTACAATTTCAAAAAAAAACCCCAGTCCTAAGACAATACCTGCCCTTCTCCTCTAACGTGGCAGGAATTCAAGGAAATACACAATTTCATTAATCTTCAGTAGAAATCAGTGGATATTGTCATTTAAATACTTACTTAGGTTATTTTAAACATAATTTGACCCACACGTTAAGGTGGGCAGTAGTCTAAGACTTCTCTTCAAATTGTTCTAAGCATAATTGCAGTAAAATAAAACATTAGGTATATTGAGACTAAACTGGGTCGATATAATGTTCTTTTTCAGAGAGAGAGAGAGAGAGAGAGAGAATTAAAAGTCAGCAAACAGCTCTACATTCAAAGAGAATCAGTAACTAACAGGACACTCATCAGCTCTGTATCCAAGGAGAATCAGTAACTAACAGGACACTCATCAGCTCTGTATCCAAGGAGAATCAGTAACTAACAGGACACTCATCAGCTCTGTATCCGAGGAGAATCAGTAACTAACAGGACACTCATCAGCTCTGTATCCAAGGAGAATCAGTAACTAACAGGATACTCATCAGCTCTGTATCCAAGGAGAATCAGTAACTAACAGGACACTCATCAGCTCTGTATCCGAGGAGAATCAGTAACTAACAGGACACTCATCAGCTCTGTATCCGAGGAGAATCAGTAACTAACAGGACACTCATCAGCTCTGTATCCGAGGAGAATCAGTAACTAACAGGACACTCATCAGCTCTGTATCCGAGGAGAATCAGTAACTAACAGGACACTCATCAGCTCTGTATCCGAGGAGAATCAGTAACTAACAGGACACCCATCAGCTCTGTATCCGAGGAGAATCAGTAACTAACAGGACACTCATCAGCTCTGTATCCGAGGAGAATCAGTAACTAACAGGATACTCATCAGCTCTGTATCCGAGGAGAATCAGTAACTAACAGGACACTCATCAGCTCTGTATCCAAGGAGAATCAGTAACTAACAGGACACTCATCAGCTCTGTATCCGAGGAGAATCAGTAACTAACAGGATACTCATCAGCTCTGTATCCGAGGAGAATCAGTAACTAACAGGACACTCATCAGCTCTGTATCCAAGGAGAATCAGTAACTAACAGGATACTCATCAGCTCTGTATCCGAGGAGAATCAGTAACTAACAGGATACTCATCAGCTCTGTATCCAAGGAGAATCAGTAACTAACAGGATACTCATCAGCTCTGTATCCGAGGAGAATCAATAACTAACAGGATACTCATCAGCTCTGTATCCAAGGAGAATCAGTAACTAACAGGATACTCATCGGTCATTAGAAATACTCAGTGAAGAACAGGGGTGTGTTATTTTTGAAAAAACAAATCTTGTTCAAGGAACAACATGCTAGAAAAATCTACTTGCTCCCTCCCTGTCGCACAAAACACACACAAACAAGTAGAAACTTGCAGGGTGTTGGTTTCATTTAACAGTGAACACAATCAATCAATAGTGATTAGCAGGGGGGTGTCTATTATTATTATTTATTTCTTAGCAGACACCCTTATCCAGGCAACTTACAATCATTACAAAATATCACATTACAGACAAGGGCAGTTCAAAACAATAAAGTCAGTAGCACATAGGAGCACATTCAAATAAGAGAAAAAAAGCACACCCAGTAAATAATTGCGCTTGAGAGTGATTTCCACTAAGAGCAGTTAAACTTCTAGTGACAATATTTTCTTATAAGAGCAAAATCCATTGAGAGCAAGTAGTGAATACAGTGAATGGATAAGAACCATTTCAAATAAGAGCAGTTACCAAAAACATGAATATGGATATCTATATGAGTAAAATCAAGTACAAGATACAGTGAATAATTATAATTAAGAGCAGTAGTTGGATACGGCAAGATGTGGAGCAGTTCAGTAGGGTTACAGAGGCTGTCTGAACAGGGGTGTCTTGAGGAGGCGCTGGAAGGTGGTCAAGGACAGGGCAGTCCTGATATCCGTGGGCAGGGCGTGCCACCACTGAGGGGCGAGAGGAAGGAGCAGCTCTGGAGGCGGCGGAGCAGAGGGGGTACAGCGAGTCTGCCGGTGATGAGGGAGCGGAGGGGGTACAGCTAATCTGCTGGTGGTGGAGGAGCGGAGGGGGCGAGAGGGGGTGTAGAGAAATGATAGTTTGGAGAGGAGAGGGAGCAGAAAGATCGACAGCAATAGGTGAGTATAAGAGTTTTGAATTGGATGTGAGCTGCAACAGGGAGGCAGTGGAGGGAGCAGAGCAGCGTGGGAGAAACGAGGAAGGGAAAATATCCCTGATGAGATGTGTAATGCTGTCGTAATGGTCGTGGTCACACAAATGCAATTCATTCTGCATCATGGAGAAGCACATATTGAACACTTGTGATTATCAGAGGTAGGTCAGTGGCGCCCCCTGGTGAAAAATTGTGGGATTTGCATCTCCATTGGTTCTCTTAACAACCACATGCAAGTTTACCTTCCTGTGCCCTCGCGTTTGTGAGATATGGTGCGCTGATGTTGTAAACTTGCTTTCTAATCACCCTGTATAATTAGGGCTGCATTTCTGTGTTTCTTGACTTTTCTACTCTCCTGTAAAAAATCAATTAATAGCTGTAAAGGCTTTCGTGTATCTCAGTCACAACTGAGAAACGTGTTAATAGTAAAATTGATTTAATTGAACTAAATGGTCTTTTAAAGTCTTAAATCGGAAGTCTTACTTTTTCATTTCAAAGCAGAAGCGACTCCTGTTTCTTATTGTAAATACAGTAACAAGAACGATTGTAATGAAGTGTGTCCAGCATCCTACTTTATTATTCATTTATAGGGTTAATAAATATGAGTCTCTTATTAACATGTTGCGATCTTGTTTGCACAGTCTGCTTGTTAATCAAAAATGAAGGCTTGGCCCATTTAAAAGCCATTTTAGTTGTTTCACAGGAAAAAAAGCCGTAAATGAAATCAATTCTACTATTAACACGTTTCTCAGTTGTGAGTGAGACACACCCCGATAGCTTCACAGGTATCAATTGAATTCTTAAAGGAGAGTAGAAAAGTCGGGATAAAACACTGAAAACTAGAAGCCATACATATATGAATGTACACACACACACAAAGCAACGACCAAAACATCAACACGTTTTTATTACTCAGGCTACTTCAAAAAGGGCATTCACTTTCCTTTTTTCATAGTAAGTAGGCTGCGTTTCTTTGGGTAGCTTTATCAGCCAGTATCCAAACACGTTTTCTTTTTCTTAAATCCAAAGTTAGAACATTTCCTTTTGAATTCCACTTACTTTATACTGTTGTTTGTTGTTGTTTTAATAACAGTAAGTGCTTTCAAGTGGGGCAACATTAGACGATATGAACTTTCAAAAGAGAAGGCTGATCCAGAAATGTTTCAGAGTCACAAGGATTACTTTAACAAAAGCTCTAACTAGTTTAGTGCATTAGTACATGATTTTTTGTTGGGATACATCTTGGTTGATTTTTCCTTCGATTTACCAATAATGTTTTAAATAACAGACTGTGTCACATTGCAGGCTGGTGGTGGGGGTGTGATGGTGTGGAGTGTGTTTTCATGGCACATATTGGGCCACTTGATAAAAGTGGAGCAACGTTTGAATGCCACAGGATATCTGAACATCACTGCCAATCATTTGATGTCTATCAAGTAACGGACACTCGTTTTCAATAACTATTAACTATTAATAACTATTAACACTTGTATAGACATTGAAGCCCTGTGTGTGAGACTGCTGGCTGGTACTCGACACTTTCTTTAGTGATGCGGAAGGTGATTAAATCGTTTGCTGCTAGGAAAGGGGCGTGGCAGCAAACAGGCCCGTTTTTGGCATTCTGTAAAACAATCTTATTATTTATTTACTTCTTAGCAGACGCTCTTATCCAGGGCGACTTACAGTTGTTACAAAATATAGGAGGAGTGGCAAACAATGATGCAGCAGCAAAGGTCATCCAAAATGATCTAGACAGCATTCAGAACTGGGCAGACACATGGGAAATGAAATTTAATAGAGAAAAGTGTAAGGTGCTGCACGCAGGAAATAAAAATGTGCTTTATAAATATCATATGGGAGATACTGAAATTGAAGAAGGAATCTATGAAAAAGACCTAGTTTATGTTAAGAACAGAAACATGGATTTCCTAATTCAATGCCCAGCACCGAGCAGAAGTAAGTGTTCATTAAACTTTAGACTTTGCAATCTTAACTGATCAAAAAAGCAAACAAGCTCTTTCACTGTGCCAAAGTCTGCTCAGTAGAGTGCAGCTCAGAGCAGGCAGCGTGAGAGACTTCAGCACTTTAAAAGGTACGGTTCAAAAACACGCAGCTGCACATTTCATTTCATATATATTGTCTATTCCCTTTTTATGATGTTTGTAACTATTCTGAGAGGTTCTTACTGCAGTTACTCACATTGCATGTTAACCTGGGATATATAGCTAAAAGAGCCAGTGTCACATCTGTCTACCTTATAACAAGACCTGTGAGATGTATCGAGCCTTGCTGCATTGTGTTCTCTCATCTCGGATCACTTGAAATAACTTTCAGTCATTTTTGGGATTGTTATATCGTACCAAACTGAAACAGTGCTGCTGTGGATTAATCACGGAGCTTGTTTATCGTGCTGCTTGTAGCGTAATAACGGGGAAGACGTCTCTGTCGTACACACACCACTCACTCAGTTACGGCATCACGTATCCAGGCAACAGCAAGCACAACACAACCCTCCGCAACAATGTAACTTAGCAACCACAACAGCATTGCTCGCATTGCAAACATAACGGACAATACCAAATAACAGAACATCACAGAGATAGTGAACAGTTTCAATCTAGCGCAATGTTTGCTTACAAAGTATACATTCTACCCATCCTGGAATTAGCGTCTTCATTCTTTCTGGTCAGGTAGCATCACGGTGCACCCCAATGAAAGTCAGTGAATACACCTGTTCTCACTCGAGACATCCCTGAGCTAAATTACAAAGTCCTGCTGGCATGAGATGTCCCCTGGAAAGCAATCGATGAATGAAACACAATAAATAGCCTATCCGTTTTAGACATGTGTTATTATTGTATTTTTAGACTACATTTAAACATACATTTACATTATATAGTCCTTTCGACTAGCTTATGTGTAGACTAGACATTTTACACGACTTAGTTATCCTTTCATCCCTGTATTTAACATGAGGCTACCAGTAATTATTATTGCTGTGCAATGCAAGGTTTGCGTCCGGCCTGTTTAGCAGGTTCTATAGATTGATACTGGATCCAGCTGCAGTATTGTTTGAACCCGTCTGAAGGAGAAGAGTGTTCAGAGTTTGTTTTTTTATTTGCCTTCATATTCTGGGTGCTGAATTTGGTACTACACATTAGGATGTGTTTAGAAGATTACCAGGGGTTAGGAAAAACGCCACTAATAAATCATTTAAATAACAATAATACATGACAATTAATATTCATAACAAGTGTGATTGAAATAAGATTACACAACATTTGATTGTCATTGTAGCTAGCTGACCCGAGTGTTGTTCTCCTCAGTATTTGAATAACAAGTTACCTGATTGAAGGTAAACCTTGACTCCTGCAGTCTTTAATGTGGCAGATCCGCTGCTGCTGTTGAAAACATGTCGGCATTATTTTTCAGTAGTGCTCCGAGTTTGTGAATTCTAAATTGAAAATGTATGAAAGTATTGCTCAGATGCCACCCTGCAGGAAAAACAAGACAATGACCAAACGCAGCGGGAACCCCTTTTTCAAGTAAGATACAACTGTTCCTAATGTAACAAGGATGCATGTACAGCACTATGAAGGTTAAACTATGATACTGGCTCTTTAAATGAAGGGGCATTTTCAACAGAACTGAGCAAGGGGAGTTGAGAATCCAGCCCGTTTTAATCACATGGTTTGAATGGAATGAGGAAGGCTCGCTGTCAGAGAAAAATGCAACATTGCAGCAACAGAACCCGGAACCTCTCTGAATGATGCAAACAACATGAAACAGTACCTCTATAAGAGAAAGGAACGACATTCGCAGGTCTTACTAATTGATTGTATTGTGTCAGAGACTGAGAGCCAGGGACAGAGCAGATAAGCCAGCTGAGAATGAGCGAGCTGCTGGATAGAGACCTGGCCAGGATCGAGAAAACCAGGTATTATCACCGAGAGCCGTAACTAGGCATGTTAACACCCAGAGCAGGCAATCATTTGCGCCCCCGGCCCCTCCAGTTTTTGTTCTTTTTTTCTCTCTGTGACAGGGCTAGGATCCCTGCACATGAAAAGGGGGCAGAGCAAAGCCCTGCCGTAGAAATGCATGTCTTTTGTTTTGTGTTCCTTTGTCTGTGGTTATTTTAGAACGGGGAAGCCCTCCGCCCCTCTGTGTAGTTTTGTATTTGTGTTTTATGATTTCGTTCTGTAGTTATAAATATGACGGTGAAGCAGTATTTGTTGTATTTGTTTTAAAATACCTCGTGGGAACGTGTGGCTGTGGGCTAGTCATGGTTAGTCTCATATATAATTAACAAACTCGTGCAGATTGTGGCCGAGGGGTAATAGGATAATAGCTCATTAAACCCCTCGGCCACAGTATAAAAGCCTGCAGCTCTCCACGTTCCTGAGGGCGAGGGCGAGGGCGAGGGCGAGGGCGAGGGCGAGGGCGAGGGCGAGGGCGAGGGCGAGGGCGAGGGCGAGGGCGAGGGCGAGGGCGAGGGCGAGGGCGAGGGCGAGGGCCTTTTTATTTGCTCTGTGTTTTTTAAATAAGCACGGTGCCCAGCGCCTTTACTGCCTGTGTGTTTCTGGTCCTGCACTCTGGCCTGACGTCACCCTCAGCCATTCCTGTCGCACTCTCTTTGTTTCTTTCTGGGAGTTAGGTGTTAGGATGCTATATTTGCTCGTGTTTTTAGTTTTGATTATTGTTATTTCCGAATCCCTCCTTCAATATTTTTGAAGGGAACAAGATATGACTTAAAACGTAAAGGAACTTGTTAAAAGGTGTAACTGCAGGGTTCGATTTCCTGCCTTTACGATTATATTCAATCCTTGCATTTTTAGTACCAATAAATGATAATGAATTTCTTTTACATATCACAATTCTTTGTTAGTCAAAGCTGGGGTTCAGTTTTTGACTCCACAGTACTAACTAAGGCAGAGTCTGATCAAGCTGATAATAAGGAAGATTACATTGTGTTCTTTTTCTAATCAAATTAAACTGTGAGCAGTAATGGCTGGCATGTGTGGAATTTTAGCAGTGTCGCTGGAAACGATCAATCTACTGTATGGTTCTTTTCCACATTAACCCTTACAGAATCCTTTTATATCTCTATAGCTCCTCCGGTATAACTAGACTTGCTACTTTCCGAATTTGGTACTGAATTTGGTTCTACACTTTAGGATATTTTTAGGAGGTACTGAATTTGGTTCTACACTTTAGGATATTTTTAGGAGGTACTGAATTTGGTACTACACTTTAGGATATTTTTAGGAGGTACTGAATTTGGTTCTACACTTTAGGATATTTTTAGGAGGTACTGAATTTGATACTACACTTTAGGATATTTTTAGGAGATTACTAGGGGTCATGAAAACACATCTAATAAATAATTGAAGGTGTTCCTCTGGAAGCTGCGTGTTATTTCAGACAGACAGCAGCCAGGAGCAGCTGCTGCAGCAGCAAGCTCTGGGATACAAAAACGCAACCAATGCCGGGGGGCGCTGACAGCCGACACGTCAAAACATTGAGAACCCCGCAACACAGTGATCACTCGAGTGGCAATACATTTAACTCATGTTTCCACCCCTCACGGCTTTGCACCCGGGGTGGCTGCCCCGCTCGCCCCCAACAGCCTTTTCCCTCTTTTCAATGAGAAGTTAAGTTTTCAATAAAGTTTGGTCATGAATATAAATGAATTATCTATAAAATAAATATAGCTGGATTATATTACTATTATTATGACAATAAAGCAACACATAATAGTTATAGGTTTGGAAGTGTCTGTGTATTGGTTATATTGACACTTGTAGCTCGTAAACAGACCGTTCACTTTTACCCGTGCCTATATTCCTGTTCTAACACCCATTTCCCCCACAGAGAGGAGAAAATAAAGGCAATTGAGAAGTTTGTTGAGGAGTACTTGGAAAAGAAGAGGACCATAGTCAAGGAAACCAGGAAGCTTCAAGTGGTTGCTGATGGCATTGAGCCTGTTAGGCTTGCTATATATGTGGGGACTGCACTTGGCTTCAGCGGTTTGGCAGGAATGCTAACAGTTACACAAGGAGCCCCACATGCAGCAGCCAGCATAGGGGCTGGTATTCTTTGGTGGAGCCGCTGTCCTTGTGGGTGGCACCTGCCATGGTCAGGCTCATCAGGAAAATAGAGACTATAAGTGAAAAAGTGGCAACTGGGATCCAAGACATCACTGAATCAGCCAGTTGCATTACTGAATCCATACTAACGTTAGACCCGTATCCACGATCACAAGTCTACAGTGACTTGGCTCTTAAACGGGCACGGGAAGCGCACACCAGAGCCATCAAGAGAAAACGAGAGTATGAAACGAAGTTAGCCAGTGGGAAATTGACCTCCTGAATACTATGAAGAGCTAGCCAGGAGAGAAAGGGACATCCGAGGAATAATCGAAGAGGGCTTAGCCATCCAAGAGATCGACCTCAGAATCAGGGAGTGTGTCGAGGAGTTGGCAAGGAAACAGGAAATCGAATTGGGAACTCAGAAATGCCAGGAGAAGCTAGCGAGGAGGCGGGAGCAATGCCTCACCACACTAAGACAGTACAAGGAAGAGCTGGAGAACAGAGAAATGAAGGTATATGTATTTGGAGTTGAAGAAGCTCTTTATCAGGGAAGGGTTGCAGAAACCAGGATCCTGGAGTTTGCTGAATGGACAGAGTCGGTGCTGAAGGTAGTGGATAAAATATATTTTGAGATTAAATACTTTGCAAAAACCCTATGGTAACGGTGTTTGGTACTGTGTGTAAGCTATCAACAGCTTAAAAAGGTTAGCTGTCAGGAGAGATTCATTGTGAGTAAGCAATGCTGAATATTGCATACCATTTTACAATTAAAATAGTCATGCATATGAGTTGTTAATAATTTCGATTGAAATAGTGTTGAAATAGGAGGGAGCCCCCAAAGGGTTTGCTTACTTGGTGAAATAACTACAGCACTGTGACTGCCTTCAGAATGAAGAATCGTGATTATATTAAAAGTACAAAGTATGGCAATCAAAATGTAGTTAAACCCTACATTAAAGTAGACAATGTTTGAAAATGTTTTAAAAATATGTAACCTTTTCATTTTCAATAAATGTTTCAAGCTGGTACATTGTGTTTTCTCTATTATAAATTATAAATACAAAATAAACACAATCCCTGTTAAGCATTTGTTTAGGTTCCAGTGTATGTTGTGTACAGAAGGTTGAGTCTACAGAAGGAACAGGTGGGTGGATTCCTGACATCCTCATGAAGAAACAGCTGCTTGGGTTTCTGTGGCTTGCTCTGAGAAAAGCAGCAGTCATCACAAATCCAAGCAGCTGTTTCTTCACTCGTTTCACTCTGAATGATAAATTAGCCCAGTCAACACCAATGACCCTCATCTGATAGCATACACACTCACACACAAGTTTTTCAACATATACATTTCTATACCTCTATTGTAATTATAAAGTCATTACAATTGTGTGTGTTGCCTTTTTCAATAATGAATTAATGTTTGCAACATTTCAATAAAGCACTTTCTTTCCCCAGTGTTTAGTAAATTATTTACTTTTGCCACTGTATTAAAACCAATGTATAATATGTATCTAACTTGATTATTAAAGAAAATCACAATCTTTCATTCTACATTTGTGTACTTTATGTCTGTATCTATGTTAACTGTTTATAGTAAAAGACAAGAGTGCTGTTTCATCTAATATTTTTCAATATTTAAAAATAATACGTTGAGTGCGATGGAAAGAACAATATTTATTAAGGCTTAGACCACAAATACAACATTCTACACATTTTCATGACATCTTTGCCCTCTCCGAGTTGCCCCTGCCCATCATTTAGTTTGCTGATAGAGGAGAGGCTGGCTCTGGTGAAGCCATGGGCAGGATAGTTGCCTGTCCCGTTAGGGGGCTGGGGAGGAGAAGGTGAACTCTGACGCACAGCAGGGACGAATGGAGTGAGGTAAGATATCAATTCCTTTCTAGCTGATCAATGTCCATGTTGTTTATCGAATGACGAATGAGATATGAGCCAATTGGCTGACGAATGCTCTGGTAATGGGGGCTCCTCATATTCTTGATGTTTTCAATTTTAATCTAGTTTAAAACTGAACCACACTTTGCTAAGTATACTTCTAGCTGAAACATTCGTCATTGAATTTTAGTTTTCATGTTTTACATTTTAAGAGAATCTTTATTCATAATTGTACATGTTTTTTATTATGTACATAAATGTTTTTAATAAATGTTTTGATTAAAGATGTAACTGCTCTAGAAAGAGTGCAAAGAAGAGCTACCAGAATTATTCATATGCAGACAGGCTTAAAGAACTGAATCTACTCAGTCTTGAACAAAGAAGACTACACAGCGATCTGATTCAAGCATTCAGAATTCTAAAAAAGTATTGACAATGTCGACCCAGGGCACTTTTTCAACCTGAAAAAAGAAATAAGGACCAGGGGTCATGTGGAGATTAGATAAAGGGGCATTTAGAACAGAAAATAGGAGGCACAGAGAATTGTGGGAATCTGGAACCAACTCCCCACTAACGTTGTGGAAGCTGATACCCTGGGATCCTTTAAGAAGCTGCTTGATGAGATTCTGGGATCAATAAGCTACTAACAACCAAACGAGCAAGATGGGCCAAATGACCTCCTCTCATTTGTAACCTTTCTTCTGTTCTTCTGTTCTGTTTTCACTGCTGTATGAAATCACCACGGTACACTGGCAGTTTGTGTAATTATTCTTATCATTCTTAGTGTTATGCTAGGGAGCGCAGTGGGTGAATGCACAAGCCTGGCTGAATCCCTGTGAAATCTATCAGTGGAAAGATTAAACACAAACTCCTTATCAATTACTTATTCATTGTAAAACTCTATTTTAAAATCTGATTGAGGTTTGAGATTGACCTTTTCATTCATGCCCCCCTACTGCTGTAAGTACATTAGCAGCGGGAGCCAAAGTATTTAGCTTTGTCTTAAATGATACAGAGTTTAAATGGTGTCAAAGAGGGCGTCGGCCTACTAAAATGTAAGCAAAATGGATTGTCAACAAGAGCTGCTTTTGTTGATGTACATTTCTCAAAAGACTAGACTCTGGAAGCCTATAAAAAAGCCACTTTGGTCTTTAACACAGCAAAGTGCCCTTACTGTAGCTTTAAAACCTGCTGTCTTACTTCAACGTTGGTCTGCTGTAATGAGTGCTAATCTTACCTAACGTCCTGTCAGCACTTGAAACATTACCACTGCCCCCTTTTAAAATAAATCCCAACCAAAGCCTGAATTCAATTGAAGATTATGGCGCTTCTATACTCTGGGTTGAATGCTTCTGTTTTATTTCTTAATTCTGTTGTCTATACGTCACAGGCTAGTTCTTACTCTCTGTTCAGAATGATAGTTTCGGTTTCCATTTAGAGTTAACAGGATACCAGCCCTTATCTTTCTGTGTAGCTTTATATAACCCCGCGGCCAGCCTTGCTTTGAAGTGGTAGTCTAAAGTTCAGATAGAGAGCATTTAAACAGGCACTTTACTGTGAAAACACAACAGAGGAGAAAGACCAAATTAACCACTCAAGTTCTATTTGCAAAAGGTAAAACTGCAGCAGAATTCGTTATATATTATAAATATTCGTTGCTGGTGGAACATTATGTTCCACCAGCAACGAATATTTATAATATATAACGAAAAAAAATTAACACTAAATTAACACATTTTAGAAATTATATTTAATGTTTCTGTATTTCTCTGTGCATTGTAAATCAAATATTTAAGAATTAAACATAAAATGTGTAGATTATAAACCAATTTTAGTTTGAACTCGTTTTCTTTAGACTTTGATACTAGCACAGTTTAACGTGTATATAATACTAAACGTGTTCATAAGCTGCTGTATAAAGGTTAGTTCTTGAAACACCTTTTAATTCGGTGATCTGAATATGTAATTTGAATATAAAACAATGACACCCCGCACACCGTATTAACTCATTTGAAATACACTTGCTTTGGAGATCACACACGTTATTTTTATAACAACACTTCAAATACTGTTTTATACCAATTGCAGCTGTAACTCTGATAAGCTGTAAACGAAAGACATGTATCTAAGGTAATGCCACAAGACTATAGACAGTATTTTATAAACCCCGTTTTGTCTGTCTTTGTGATAACATTCTTAGGGCCTCATGCACTAAACGGTGGCAAATGACCTGAAATACTGTAAGAGAAACCCATATTGCGTGCAAAAATGAAGGTGTGACCGCTCTATTCACTAATATAATAATATGCACGAATAAGGCGCGCTAAATGATTCATTTTCCAGTCATCCTAGCACGCGAAATGCTGCGCGCGTTACACACCCTTTATTAAATAAATAAACAAATACGTTTGCTTCAATCTTGGGAGTTTAATTATTTCCGAGTGTGCAACACTACAGTTCCCGTGCAGCGGTCTTTTGGTAAGTTGCATTTTCAGAATCATATCATTATGTATAGTATTACAAGTTAACACTGTATGTTAAAACACTGCCCTTAATCCACAAAACCAACCAACTCCATCCTATGTAGCCTATATGTGACATTTTATTTGTAGTGTTCTTTGGAACATGGTTTAACCTGGAATAAATGTAATGCAGAAAGTGTTTATTATGTTTCCCACACAGCACTAGTTCTGGTCTGCCCTGTTTGTATTGTGATTTAGACACACACCACCTGGTTTCAATAAGCAGTACTCTTAACACGCGCTGAGACACTTGCTAAAGTTAGATGCTTAGTGCTTAACGGGCTTAGTGCCTGGTAAACTGTTTAGTGCATGAGGCCTTTAGAGATGTAATTGTTTTTCTATGTCATTTTCTGCACATGGCTTACCTTCGCTGTATATTTCCTATACACTTTACTGACTGACATGAGGACTGTTGTATGACACCTGAAATGTATTTTTTTAAATATTAATGAAACAAAGGTAACCTAGGTATGTGTAAAATGAATTGCTGATGTTATAGAGGTGTTGTCATCACATTCTATTGTTGTGGTGACCACTGCATTCTAGCTGTGTGGGGAAACGTTATATTTTATTTTTAAAAGGAAGGCACACTGCAATATCTGTGTCTGCACTGTAGCCTATAGGGGGAAGCATTTCTGCACTGACAGTGTAAGCTGGGTCAGTAATGATCTAAGCAGAAACAGCAATAGAGAATCATACAGAACAAACATAAGCAGGTAAGACTTGAAGTATTAGGAAGTGACATAAACTGATACAGGTTGATAGAGGACTAATTGCTTCAGTGATATAAAAACATGCCTTTTGACTAACAGGTGATTGCTTTGCTGTTGCAGACTGAGAACAGAGCCAGCCGCAGGATACAGCCATGTACCAGCTGCCAAAACAAGAGCAAACACCTGGGAGTACGAACCCTCTTTCATGACAGGAGAGGAGGTGGAGTTTGAGGGAAGCAGGTAATCTCTCCTTCCATTCTTCATTATGAATCCCATGTGAAAACTCAGTCAATCCCTGATCAGGATCTGTCAGGCTTCCATACATCTTAGTCTGTTTATAGATGTTATCCCATGCACAGAGCATGACCTAGTTTATAGTTTTATGTCTGATAGTTGTTCATAGGTTAATATGTGCCAGGTGTCTCTTATTATAACAGAAGTTATGTTGCACAGTCAGAGCCGCCCAGCTTGCACAAGGATCCTGCATTTTCAGATGTATTTTTAGGATCAGAGTCAGTGAAGCACTCTTATCTCTCCCTCCAGAGTTCATTTAGTCATTACAGCAGGGAACAAAACAATAATCATCTCCACAAGTGGCTCCTGTAAATACTGCAGAGCTACACCCAACCAGAGCCCTGCCACGCTTATGGGTAACTAGCAAACAGGGAGCTGCTTGGGTTAGTTCAAATCAAAGCTCTGATGAGCCAAGTCCAAGTCCTTGACTTGTTATATACAGAATCATTCGATCTGTGAACTATGGCTGTATCTTTTAAAACCTGCATATCTTCTAAAAGTAATTCAGAATTCTGTATGGCATGAATAAGTGCAAAGTTTATTTCAAGCACGGAGGTACTTCAGCACAGCAATGCCTTGACCTTTGTCTGATCTATAGCCTGTACAGCAATGCCTTGACCTTTGTCTGATCTATAGCCTGTACAGCAATGCCTTGATCTTTGTCTGATCTATAGCCTGTACAGCAATGCCTTGATCTTTGTCTGATCTATAGCCTGTACAGCAATGCCTTGATCTTTGTCTGATCTATAGCCTGTACAGCAATGCCTTCACCTTTGTCTGATCTATAGCCTGTACAGCAATGCCTTGACCTTTGTCTGATCTATAGCCTGTACAGCAATGCCTTGACCTTTGTCTGATCTATAGCCTTTACAGCAATGCCTTGACCTTTGTCTGATCTATAGCCTGTACAGCAATGCCTTGACCTTTGTCTGATCTATAGCCTGTACAGCAATGCCTTGATCTTTGTCTGATCTATAGCCTGTACAGCAATGCCTTGATCTTTGTCTGATCTATAGCCTGTACAGCAATGCCTTGATCTTTGTCTGATCTATAGCCTGTACAGCAATGCCTTCACCTTTGTCTGATCTATAGCCTGTACAGCAATGCCTTGACCTTTGTCTGATCTATAGCCTGTACAGCAATGCCTTGACCTTTGTCTGATCTATAGCCTTTACAGCAATGCCTTGACCTTTGTCTGATCTATAGCCTGTACAGCAATGCCTTGACCTTTGGCTGATCTATAGCCTGTACAGCAATGCCTTGACCTTTGGCTGATCTATAGCCTGTACAGCAATGCCTTGACCTTTGTCTGATCTATAGCCTGTCACAGCTGGATTTCTATCAGGGCATCTTAGTGGTGGGAAATGACCTGGATTGTCTGGATTGCAGAGGCCCTGCACTTTGCTTGAGTTCTTCCAAAGGAAACAAATTGAGAAGAGCGGTAGTCTAAAAACAAATTATACATTGAATTGTTGTTCCTTTAACAAGAACTCCCTGAAACAACATTCCTATCATCTGGGTTCCTTCATGCCCTGCAGCATTGGAAAAAATATTAGTGTTCACTACCAGCGATGAACATCATTACAAATACACATTCAACACAATGTGTGTATCTTTCATGTAGGCAAATGTGAGATCTACAAAGTGATGGTAATACAAATTAGAATTAATATAATTATTTTGTTAGCTCTGAGTACATTATAGTCCCCTGTGAAAAGCGGCAAATTGTTCCAAATTCTTGACGCAAGGGTCCATGAGTTCTGCAACAGAAGTTCTTGAATTCTGCAGTAGCCTTTAAAAGTTAAACCACACACAAGCATAAATGCATTTAGGATAACCAATCAGAGTAGTTTTGTCAACCTTTTAGAATTGGTTCATTCGATAAAGAGGACGAACGTAACTCCATCGGAATCTCTGATAGGTGGATTTCAAATAAGATGCTATTTTATAACCCCATAAACTACACGTCAATCAGCATTCTCACAAGCATTGTGGAAAGCATGTTTCATTTCTTCTTTTTTTTCTAGAGCTGTTTTCAAAGTTTGTTACAGTACATGCTAAAACAAATAGCAGAATGAATACACAAAAACATTTATTGAAACTTTAATAACTTTTATTAATTCCAAAAACTAAATTGTGAGACCACTGTCAGCAGGTAGAAAAGTACGAAACATTTCTTCAAATACTGTTGTTCTGAATAAAATTGACTGAAAGAAAAGTAAAATACATTTTTTAAAATGTTATGCAAAACAGTTTACCCCCGTCCTCATACAAGTGTCTCGCATAGTCCCGAGCACCATTGCTTGCTGTTTTATTTCCTAAGTGGCTTTTGCCTCCAGACACGTTTGCTCTCAACAAGTTTATCCATTTTAGCTCAGGATTTTAATAGCCACAGCATGTCAGTGTCTAACTCTTCTTTGCGTTTCCCTTTCACAGCACAGAGCAGAGCATGGAGGAGTTTGTCCAGCTGTTCAAATCCAAGAAGCCGGTGACAAAGAGACACCTCCGAGAACTCAAAGAGATTGCGGATGGCTTGGATGAGGCCAGCATGAACGCAACCCTTGCTAAGACTATTGGGAGCTTCTTAGGGGCGGCCGGGGATCATGACCTAGCAGGGGCTATTCCTGGACCCCGAGTCACCCACAGCCTGCAGTTTGCAAGATATCGGAGAGAAAGGGGTCTCCTTAGGACAGTTTGCCAAAACTGCCACTGATATAACCCAGGCCGTCAGTGAGAGAGAACACAACCAAAAGAGCAGATGAGATACTGGGAAGGTAGAGGCTGCGATGATAGAGCTGAGCAAATCGATCGACATCGCCTTTAAATCACTCCTGAAATTGAAAGAGTCTCGCCTCGAGGACAAGAGCAGTTTACTTTTACAGCTCTGCAGTAGCGTGGGTCCTATCATTAGTAGGTACATAGGGACGACAGTGATGTGTGATGTGGGCTATTCTTCTACAGCCCTCTCTCTGTGTGTGATGACAGGCTAGCTAGAGGGGTTCAAGTTGGACTCTGTGTGGCTAAAGATGTCTATGAGATGACTTTGTATTATGAAGACATGCAGCAAGGCTGCAAAACTGAAAGAGCAGAGGAGATCAGGAGTGTGGTGAAATCTGTAGCCTCAGATCTGTCGAGACTGGAGCAGCTGCCATATACATGCGGCAATGAAGCTTTTAAAGGAAATGTGATAACATATAGATTCAGAGAGGACATCAGTAATCTGGAGCAGAGTTCTTCACTGTATTGTGAGGTATAAGAACATAAGAACATAAGAAAGTTTACAAACGAGAGGAGGCCATTCGCCCATCTTGCACGTTTGGTTGTTAGTAGCTTATTGATCCCAGAATCTCATCAAGCAGCTTCTTGAAGGATCCCAGGGTGTCAGCTTCAACAACATTACTGGGAGTTGATTCCAGACCCCATGATTCTCTGTGTGTAAAAAGTGCCTCCTATTTTCTGTTCTGAATGCCCTTTGTCTAATCTCCATTTGTGACCCCTGGTTTTCAGGTCGAAAAAAGTCCCTTGGTCGACATTGTCAATACCTTTTAGGATTTTGAATGTTTGAATCAGATCGCCCGCGTAGTCTTCTTTGTTCAAGACTGAATAGATTCAATTTTTTAGCCTGTCTGCATATGACATGCCTTTTAAACCCGGAATAATTCTGGTTGCTCTTCTTTGCACTCTTTCTAGAGCAGCAATATCTTTTTTATAGCGAGGTGACCAGAACTGAACACAATATTCAAGATGAGGTCTTACTAATGCATTGTAAAGTTTTAACATTACTTCCCTTGATTTAAATTCAACACTTCTCACAATATATCCGAGCATCTTGTTAGCCTTTTTATAGCTTCCCCCACATTGTCTAGATGAAGACATTTCTGAGTCAACATAAACTCCTAGATCTTTATCATAGATTCCTTCTTCAATTTCACTATCTCCCATATGATATTTATAATGTACATTTTATTGCCTGTATGCAGTACTTTACACTTTTCTCTATTAAATATCATTTGCCATGTGTCTGCCCAGTTCTCAGTGCTGTCTAGATCATTTTGAATGACCTTGCTGCTGCAACAGTGTTTGCCACTCTCCTATTTTTTGTGTCGCCTGCAAATTTAACGAGTTTGCTTACTATACCAGAATCTAAATCATTAATGTAGATTAGGAATAGCAGAGCACCTAATACTGATCCCTGTGGTACACCACTGGTTACCTCACTCCATTTTGAGGTTTCTCCTCTACTCAGTACTTTCTGTTTTCTACCTGTTAACCACTCCTAATCCATGTGCATGCATTTCCTTGAATCCCTACTGTGTTCAGTTTGAGAATTAATCTTTTATGCAGGACTTTGTCAAAAGCTTTCTGGAAATCTAAATAAACCATGTCGTATGCTTTGCAGTTATCCATTTTCAATGTTGCATCCTCAAAAAAGTCAAGCAGGTTAGTTAGACACGATCTCCCTTTCCTAAAACCATGCTGACTGTCTCCCAGGATATTGTTACCATATAGGTCATTTTCCATTTTGGATCTTATTATAGTTTCCATAAGTTTACATATAATAGAAGTCAGGCTTATTGGTCTGTAGTTACCTGGTTCGGTTTTGTCTCCCTTTTTGTGGATTGGTATTACGTTTGCTATTTTCCAGTCTGTCGGTACAACCCCTGTGTCAAGAGACTGTTGCATGATCTTGGTTAGCGGTTTGTAACAACTTCTTTCATTTCTTTGAGTACTATTGGGAGGATCTCATCCGGCCCTGGGGATTTGTTTATTTTAAGAGCTCCTAGTCCCTTTAACACTTCTGCCTCTGTTATGCTAAAGTTATTTAAAATGGGATAGGAACAGGTCAACATGTGGGGCATGTGGTCCGTGTCCTCCTTTGTAAAAACTTGTTAAAAGTAATCATTTAATATATTTGCTATTTTTTTTTCTTTGTCTATGATTTTGCCATTTGTGTCTCTTAGACATTTAACCTCCTCTCTTACTGTTATAATATTGGAAAACGTTTTGGAATTGGTTTTAGCCCCCTTAGCAATGTTCATTTCTGTCTCTCTCTTGGTCTTTTCTAACTTCCTTTTGACTTGTGTTTGCAGTTCCAAACAGGAGGAGTGGCAAACACTGTTGCAGCAGCAAAGGTCATTCAAAATGATCTCGACAGCATTGAGAACTGGGCAGACACATGGCAAATGACATTTAATAGAGGAAAGTGGGAGGTGCTGCACGAGGCAATACATTTCTCCCCTTCCTTTCTATATTGGTTAATTTGGGCTCTAGTTTTTTATTTAACATCGCTGAGTCCCTTGTCCCTGTGGATTGCAACCACAATGTAGAAACATATAGAGAATGGATGGAATGGTTAATAAACATCTCTGCTGTTTCTCTTAAAGCGTGTTTATTTATTTCTAATACTGGACCCTGTCTTAATACTGTATCACATTCTGAATATGAATATAGCTGAGTTATTAATTGTAGGTAATACTTAGAATACCAGATACACATTTACCATTAAAAGCAATCCATGTGATTTCTTTACCAGTCGTTCATTATTTTGTGTATCAGCCTCCACACAAAGCCGAGCGCAGTGCGGTATACTGTAATGATGCTGCAGTCAGTCTGCCCGGACTGCACCTGAACCATCTTAAAAACACGAAGCCTCAATAAGCTCATTTGTAAAAGTTAGTAAAGAATGGCGCTATATAATCTAAGGAAGCTGAATGTGAACTCCTAGCTGGAGCAACGAGAGAGGAGAGAGGGGCGGGGCAGAGAAGGAGGCGGAGACGCTGCTAGGCAACCGGCTCCTGAACATTCCACTCCGCTGAGCAGAGACCGTTAGGATTTAAAAATGCCAAAGTTCCGAGCGCCGTTAGTATGGGCTGCCAGAAATGAGGAGAAAATAAATACAGCTTTTTATAAATGTGTGCATTCAGATATCATTTAGAAATCTAGTTACAAGATTTAACAGTTAGCTAAATATTTAAATACATCTTCAATCTCTTAGCTAGATTTAACATTTAGCTAAATATTTAAATAAATCTTAAATCTCTTAACTAGATTTAACATTTAGTTAAATATTTAACTGGCAGCAAACTCTGGAGTTTGTGCAAATGAGCGTTTCACGCCGATTTGATTGGCTCTTGTAATGTTGAAATTTGCATAGCATAAGTGTGTGTGTGTGTGTCAGTACCTCTGTGTGTGTGTGTGTGTGTGTCAGTACCTCTGTGTGTGTGTGTGTGTGTGTGTGTGTGTGTCAGTACCTCTGTGTGTGTGTGTGTGTGTGTGTGTGTGTGTGTCAGTACCAGTACCTCTGTGTGTGTGTGTGTGTGTGTGTGTGTCAGTACCTCTGTGTGTGTGTGTGTGAGTACCTGTGTGTGTGTCAGTACCTCTGTGTGTGTGTGTGTGTGTGTGTGACTGTCACACACACACGCGCACAAGGATCACAGAGAAGTTTGGTGCCAAACCAATTATTTTTATTTAAGAACAATAATAAACAAAAAGCTAATTGAACAAAATATCAAACAATTTGAGGAAAGAAAAAGTGGAAACCAAAAAGAACTATTTATAGTCACCTAATCACAGGTACTGACTCCAATAACTGAGTCCAACCACAGAGCTGCAAAACTGCCCTCTGATCTGCACAAAAAGACGATCCTGACTGAACAAAACTAACAGCCTTTATACCCTTCCAGACCTCCCCCTCCCCCAGAATAAACCATTCTGCAGGTGGGTATATAGAAACAAACCAGCAAACAGTTATCAAGAATAAATAAAGTATTCAAAAAGAAACAAATCAATGAATATATATATATATATATATATATATATATATATATATATATATATATATATATATATATATATAAACATTAATCTAACACGTGCATTAAAACTATGCTTTAAAACAAGCAGAGGGAAACATCCTTAAAATCAGCTGTCCCCCCTTAAAATATCTTCTACAGGTACTGCCCTGACTACAGGAAGTCAGTACTCAGGGAAGTCAATAAAAGCTTCCCTCACCAACATGGCTGCTTCCCCACTTCCTGTCAAGATGGAGGACCTCACCACCACACCCAACTCAGGTTACCTGAACCATTGCATATCAGTTTATCTCAACAATAGTACTGCAATACATTGTTCTGGAAGTGTGCTCCTTTCCAAACCAGCTCTCTAAACCGTACTCTTCATTAACCTTTCTTTTGGTTTTCAGGACACTCCCAACCACAGGCCTCCAGTCCCCGTACAACAGGGAAGTGAATTTTGTTTTTATTATTTTCCTTACTAGACACAAGGATCAGCAACACCATACAAAAACAGATTAAAAACATTTGCAGTAAATGTCCAGATACATACTGAGACAATGTGAGGGTCTCCTCCCTCACACTCCTCCTCCTCCTCATCATCATCCTTATCTTCCTCATCAGGTCAATCAGGCTTGGCTGTTTCCAGACTTGACCCTTGACCGTTGTGACTTGAGACTTGACATAAATATATATATTAGAACAAACAGTTCTAGTAAATGTCCACACGGTGGGAGCATTGTATAAGGAATAAGAACATAAGAACATAAGAAAGTTTACCAACGAGAGGAGGCCCCATTCAGCCCATCTTGCTTGTTTGGTTGTTAGTAGCTTATTGATCCCAGAATCTCATCAAGCAGCTTCTTGAAGGATCCCAGGGTGTCAGCTTCAACAACATTACTGGGGAGTTGGTTCCAGACCCTCACAATTCTCTGTGTAAAAAAGTGCCTCCTATTTTCTGTTCTGAATGCCCTTTATGTAGTCTCCATTTGTGACCCCTGGTCCTTGTTTCTTTTTTCAGGTTGAAAAAGTCCTCTGGGTTGACATTGTCAATACCTTTTAGGATTTTGAATGCTTGAATCAGATCGCCGCGTAGTCGTCTTTGTTCAAGACTGAACAGATTCAATTCTTTGAGCCTGTCTGCATACGACATGCCTTTTAAACCGGGATAATTCTGGTTGCTCTTCTTTGCACTCTTTCTAGAGCAGCAATATCCTTTTGTAACGAGGTGACCAGAACTGAACACAATATTCTAGGTGAGGTCTTACTAATGCATTGTAAAGTTTTAACATTACTTCCCTTGATTTAAATTCAACACTTCTCACAATATATCCGAGCATCTTGTTGGCCTTTTTTATAGCTTCCCCACATTCTCTAGATGAAGACATTTCTGAGTCAACATAAACTCCTAGATCTTTTTCATAGATTCCTTCTTCAATTTCAGTATCTCCCATATGATATTTATAATGCAAATTTTTATTGCCTGCGTGCAATACTTTACACTTTTCTCTATTAAATGTCATTTGCCATGTGTCTGCCCAGTTCTGAATGTTGTCCAGATCATTTTGAATGACCTTTGCTGCTTCAACAGTGTTTGCCACTCTTCCTATTTTTGTGTCGTCTACAAATTGAACAAGTTTGCTTACTATACCAGAATCTAAATCAATGTAGATTAGGAATAGCAGAGGACCTAATACTGATCCCTGTGGTACACCACTGGTTACCTCGCTTCATTTTGAGGTTTCTCCTCTAATCAGTACTTTCTGTTTTCTACATGTTAACCACTCCTAATCCATGTGCATGCATTTCCTTGAATCCCTATCATGTTCAGTTTGAGAATTAATCTTTTATGCGGGACTTTGTCAAAAGCTTTTGGAAATCTAAATAAACCATGTCGTATGCTTTGCAATTATCCATTTTCAATGTTGCATCCTCAAAAAAAAAGTCAAGCAGGTTAGTTATACACAATCTCCTTTCCTAAAACCATGCTGACTGTCTCCCAGGATATTGTTACCATATAGGTAATTTTCCATTTTGGATCTTATTATAGTTTCCATAAGTTTACATATAATAGAAGTCAGGCTTATTGGTCTGTAGTTACCTGGCTCGGTTTTGTCTCCTTTTTGTGGATCGGTATTACGTTTGCTATTTTCCAGTCTGTCGGTACAACCCTGTGTCAAGAGACTGTTGCATGATCTTGATTAGCGGTTTGTAAATAACTTTTCATTTCTTTGAGTACTATTGGGAGGATCTCATCCGCCCAGGGGATTTGTTTATATTTAGAGCTCCTAGTCCCTTTAACACTTCTTCCTCTGTTATGCTAAAGTTTTTTAAAATTGGATAGGAACAGGTCGACATGTGGGGCACGTTGTCCGAGTCCTTCGTGGTAAAAACCTGTGAAAAGTAATCATTTAATATACTCGCTATTTTTTTTCCTTCGTCTGTGATTTTGCCGTTTGTGTCTCTTAGACATTTAACCTCCTCTCTTGCCGTTATAATATTGGATAAACGTTTTGGAATTGGTTTTAGCCCCCTTAGCAATGTTCATTTCTGTCTCTCTGTTGGCCTTTCTAACTTCCTTTTTGACTTGTGTTTGCAGTTCCAAACAGGAGGAGTGGCAAACACTGCTGCAGCAGCAAAGGTCATTCAAAATGATCTCGACAGCATTCAGAACTGGGCAGACACATGGCAAAATGACATTTAATAGAGGAAAGTGGAAGGTACTGCACATAGGCAATACATTTCTCCCCCTTCCTTTCTATATTGGTTAATTGTGGGCTCTAGTTTTTATTTAACATCGCTGAGTCCCTTGTCCCTGTGGATTGCAAACCACAATGTAGAAACATATAGAGAATGGATGGGAATGGGCAATAAACATCACTGTTGTTTCTCTTAAAGCGTGTTTATTTATTTCTAATACTGGACCCTGTCTTAATACTGTATCACATTCTGAATATGAATATAGCTGAGTTATTAATTGTAGATAATACTTGGAATACCAGACATATTTAGCATTAAAAAGCAATCCATGTGATTTCTTTACCAGTCGTTCATTATTTTGTGTATCAGCCTCCACACAAAGCCGAGCGCAGTGCGGTATACTGTAATGATGCTGCAGTCAGTCTGCCCGGACTGCACCTGAACCATCTTAAAAACACGAAGCCTCCAATAAGCTCATTTGTAAAAGTTAGTAAAGAATGGCGCTATATAATCTAAGGAAGCTGAATGTGAACTCCTAGCTGGAGCAACGAGAGAGGGAGAGAGGGGGCGGGGCAGAGAAGGAGGCGGAGACGCTGCTAGGCAACCGGCTCCTGAACATTCCACTCCGCTGAGCAGAGACCGTTAGGATTTAAAAATGCCAAAGTTCGGAAACAGATTAGTATGGGCTGCCAGAAATGAGGAGAAAATAAATACAGCTTTTTATAAATGTGTGCATTCAGATATCATTTAGAAATCTAGTTACAAGATTTAACAGTTAGCTAAATATTTAAATAAATCTTAAATCTCTTTGTTAGATTTAACATTTACCTAAATATTTAAGTAAATCTTAAATCTTTTAGCTAGATTTAACATTTAGTTAAATATTTAACTGGCAGCAAATGAGCATTTCACACGATTTGATTGGCTCTTGTAATGTTGAAATTTGCATGTTTATCAATTAGGATAAAATAAGTGCATAGCATAAGTGTGTGTGTGTGTGTGTGTGTGTGTGTGTGTGTGTGTGTGTGTGTGTGTGTGTGTGTGTGTGTGTGTGTGTGTGTGTGTGTGTGTGTGTGTCAGTACCTGCAGGGAAATCTGTGTTGTGTGAAAGGTGAATTTTTCCATTATTTGGTAAATTGGCAGAAAATATTGATATTATGAATCGATACAAAACGTATAGCATTTAATATTTACAGGAAAAAACATGCATTTGATCTCCCAAATAAAAATAGATACCCTTTAATTCCAGTCTAAAGTCAGCTTACTAAAGATTAAGTATATGTGTGTGTGTCAGTACCTGTGTGTGTGTGTGTGTGCGGGTGAGTACCTGTGTGTGTGCGTGTCAGTATCTTTGTGCGTGTGTGTGTCCGTACCTGCAGGAAATCTGTGTTGTGTGAAAGGTGAATTTTTCTATTCTTTGATAAATCGGCAGAAAATATTGATATTATGAATCGATACAAAACGTATAGCATTTAATATTTACAGGAAAAAACATGCATTTGATCTCCCAAATAAAAATAGATACCCTTTAATTCCAGTCTAAAGTCAGCTTACTAAAGATTAATTATATGTGTGTGTGTCAGTACCTGTGTGTGTGTGTGTGCGTGCGTGTCAGTACCTGTGTGTGTGCGCATGTGTCAGTACCTGTGTGTGTGTGTGTGCGTGCGTGCGCGTGCGTGTCAGAACCTGTGTGTGTGTGTTTGTCAATACCTGTGTGTGTGCGGTCAGTACCTGTGTGTGTGTTAGCACCTGTGTGTGTGAGTGTGTGTTTCTCGGTGTGTGTGTTTGTGTCTCAGTGTGTGTGTTTGTGTCTCAGTGTGTGTGGTTGTGTTTGTGTCAGTGTGTGTGTTTGTGTCTCAGTGTGTGTGGTTGTGTTTGTGTCAGTGTGTGTCTCGGTGTGTGTGTGTGTGTCAGTGTGCGTGTCAGTATCTTAGTGTGTGTGTGTGTGCGTGCCAGTACCTGTGTGTGTGCGTGTCAGTGTCAGTACCTGTGTGTGTGCGTGTCAGTTCCTTTGTGTGCGTGTCAGTATTTGTGTGTGTCAGTACCTGTGTGTGTGTGTGTGTGTCTCTGTGTTTCTCAATGTGTGTGTCTGTGTGTGTGTCTCAGTGTGTCTCAGTGTGTGTGTGTGTCTGTCTGTAGTCTCAGTGTGTGTGTGTGTGTGTGTGTGTCAGTACCTGTGTGTGTCTCAAGTGTGCGTGTCTCAGTGTGTGTGTGTCTCAAGTGTGTGTGTGTCTTGGTGTGTGTGTGTGTGTGTCTCAGTGTGTGTGTGTCTCAGTCTCTTCAAGTCATACAAAGAGCATTTCAAGTGGAGCGATAAAGTGGAGCGAAGCGATCAAAAAGGTGCCAAGTTAGAAGCAAGAATTGTGTGAATCTTGGGCCCCAGCACCTTCCAAGCGTGCCTATTTGCTTGATGCTTGACAAGATTGGCCTGATTGCTTCTCCTAACTTGGGCTTTTGTGTTTGATATTGTTATACTCTGTGGGGTCTAGTGTATGTGACGATCTCCTGTGTTTTTGACTGGATGTATTGGTTGTGTTTATGTATTAAACTCCAAGCACTCCCTCCTCCTCAGTCTCTAAATTCGTTACATTTGTGGCGGGAAGTAGCCTGGCTATATAAACTCAGAGCGGGGAGTATTCGTGGCGCTCTGATTCCCAGCTGTGTTCGGGAGAGGTGCTGCTGGACTGCGCTACTGTGGGAGTTTACTAAACGGAGTGCCCTAGTGACAGGGACAGAGCCTGCAGTGTGGACTCAACCTCTCTACTGTTGCCTCATTGTGTTAATAAACCGTACGATTTGGTTTCAGTTAAACTGGCTGAGTCAGTGCCTTATTTCCCGCCGCCTAATAAAGCAAGCCTTTCGTCTCCATCCACCCTCCAATGATCTGCGAGACTCGCACAGCGACCTGCCCAAGGTAAGCCAGGGAGTAAGCCGACCGAGATGGACGGGCAGGAGGCAACAACTGGTGTCACAACTGGAGATCGTAAAGAGAGGGGAGATACGGACGAATTAAAGGCAAGGCTGGTGCAGTTGCTCCACAGTCAAGGAGGCTGTGTGGTCCAGTGGTTAAAAAACAGGCTTGTAACCAGGAGGTCCCCGGTTCAAATCCCACCTCAGCCACTGACTCACTGTGTGACCCCGAGCAAGTCACTTAACCTCCTTGTGCTCCGTCTTTCGGGTGAGACGTAATTGTAAGTGACTCTGCAGCTGATGCATAGTTCACACACCCTAGTCTCTGTAAGTCGCCTTGGATAAAGGCGTCTGCTAAATAAACAAATAATAATAACACAGTCAGAACGAGTTAAAATCTGACACAAACTAACACTAAGGCGGTCCAACAGATTTGCAAAGTCGAAATTGCAGAAACTGCAAGCCAGCTCCGCAGCGAAATGGAAGAGGGTCACAGAAAATCAGGGAGAAGTTGGAAGGCTTCGGCACTAATTGCAAGCGGTTCGCAATGCCGCTGTTGGAGAACAGAACCTGCTGAAGGAGAGGATCGAGCAGCTAGAAAGACTGCCGACTACAGCGCTCTCCAACCGCGCTGCACAACAGAGCCCGCGGACCTCGCTTCCTGCTGCTGCTTCAGGGTCTGCACAACAGAAAGTGAAACCGAGCAAGTTTAACGGGAAAATGGACTGGGCAGCAGACTACCAGCACTTCGAGACGGTCAGTGCACTAAATGGCTGGACTGACGGTGAGAAGCGGGCTCAGCTTGCTATCAGCCTAGACGGAGCTGCTATGACTACACTTACCTTGCTATAAAAGGAGGCTGCGTCCGATTATAGGGGGCTGGTGGATGTCCTGGCGCTGCGCTACGGGCGATCTCAGAAGAAACTCGCCAAAGCCCAGTACGAAACCAGGAAGAAAAAGCCAGACGAGTCCCTTGCTGATTTTGCCCAGGATCTACAACGTCTCCTCGTGCTTTCATTTACTGAGCTGCCGGAGAGCTGCAGAAATGCTTTGCTCATTGATAAATTCCTCAGCTTGCTGCCAGACCGAGAGTTGAAAATCCGCCTGAGGGAGGGTCTTTTCGCACACTCACAGACGTACTCAATCGAGAGATTCAGCCAGAGTGCATCTACGCAACCGTTGGGGGAAAAGAAGCCGGTTCAGCACATCGTCCGCCACACTCAAAACCAGAATGACTCGACAACTGGTGAGTCTGCTTGCAAGGGAATGAAAGGTAACAATGATTTGGCCATAGGGGAGGTGTTACCAAATTTGGTTAAAAGATTGGGCCATGGGGAAGGCTATCATTGATTTGGGCACCTTTTTAAAACGGCTAAATCTGATGGCGGTGTCACTATTGCCATAAGAGAGGACACGTACAAAGATTTTGTCAAAAATTCAGAAGAGATTGAAATAAGGAGGGTGAAAGCAGGGGACAAAGCAATGTCTGCAATTGAGCAGGGGGCTGAACCTGGGAAATAATGTAAAGGAGGCCTCTGAAACTGTGTTTAATGTTGGGAAACTGGCGACTGCGTCTTGGGTTTGGTTATCCGCTGTATCATAGAAGGTTGCATGTCGATTCCGTAATAGATACGAACAAATTTGACTGTCATGAGTCCCAAACTATTTGAGAAGATAGCATCAGTATCAGACTGTAGTGCTCCGGAGACTTGCAGCATTAAGACTGTAACCGGAGATGTGACGTCAGCAACTAGGACTGGTGAGCTAAAATTTGTGATTGGACAATACTCCTTTCATCACAGGGTCTGGGTAGCTGATATTACTGACGAGTTGTTAATGGGTTTGGATCTATTTTAAATTTGCAGAGAAATGTACTGTCACTGAATGGCACAGAGCTTGCATTAAGCCACACGCAGACCGAATCAGAACCCACATTTTGTGGGCGTGTTGTTATGGGGCGTGACTTACTGTTCCTGCAGGTTCTGAGATACTCAGAGGCCGAGTTAGACTCTTGAAAGAGCTTGTATCTCGCAATCGGGTGTAATCGAAAATGATCCTAAAAACAAAGACTACCCTGACATCTTAGTCGCAAGATCTGTACTGTGGGAGTGTACTAAACGGAGGTACTAAACCCCTGGAGAGCGACCAGAATTATCCCAAGTTTAGAAGGCATGTCGTATGCAGACAGGCTAAAAGAATTGAATCTATTCAGTCTTGAACAAAGAAGACTACCCGGCGATCTGATTCAAGCATTCAAAATCCTAAAAGGTATAGACAATGTCGACCCAGGGGACTTTTTCAACCTGAAAAAAGACACAAGGACCAGGGGTCACAAATGGAGATTAGATAAAGGGGCATTCAAAACAGAAAATAGGAGGCACTTTTTTACATAGAGAATTGTGAGGGTCTGGAACCAACTCCCCAGTAATGTTGTTGAAGCTGACACCCTGGGATCCTTCAAGAAGCTGCTTGATGAGATTCTGGGATCAATAAGCTACTAACAACCAAACGAGCAAGATGGGCTGAATGGCCTCCTCTCATTTGTAAACTTTCTTATGATGTTCTTATGAGTTCCTGTACGTTTTCCATTACCTCTGTGTGTAAAAGGTTTGTCATTGTTCAAACTGTCAATGATTTCTGAGATACAGATCTGCAGTGGAACTGAACAAACCCAAGGAAGACATTGAACAATACAAGTGTGCCAAAGGGGGAGATGCTGCTGCAGGTTTGATAACAAGGGCTTGTGGTGAATATTCCCTGAATATGATATTAATACATGAAAGTGTATTATAAATGTAACTTGGCTAAATAATGAAATCTGTGTCTTGAAGAAAAAGGGCTCCTTTCCTGCAGACACACTGAACTGTGTGACCCCTGAACTAGGGGAGCAGGGCTGGGTGGCATCTGGACTGGATTAGGCTGAAAGGACAGTTGAATTCTGTACAGATAATTCACAACGGCAACAACAATTGGTTTGACGGGAGGAAGACAAAGTATCGATGTCCTAGCGGAAAAGGACATTAACCCTTTGCGGTCCATTGTCGGACCTGGTCCAACATTGCAATTATTCCTATCAGGTCCATTGTCGGACCCTGTCCGACATCATTACAGGAACGCAAAAAACGGGTTTCTAATCGTTTTTTCTCCGGAAAAAGCCGAGAAAACCATTCAATGGCCAAGTGGGAGCGACAGGAGCCGAGACAAGTCGGAAAAAAAGGCGTATCTATACATGGCCCTGGTATCAGATAACGGGGCGGTAAACAAGCTGGCTGATCAGTGCATCAGCGCACAGAGAACACGGATATTTGCAGAGCTTTTTTGAGATGTTATAGTAATAAAATAATGACTTGGATCGCATTATTGAGGAGTTTGGTGATAAAACGAGTGATCAGGAGATGATCGATCGGTATGTACGACTATTATTATTATTATTATTATTATTATTATTATTATTATTATTTATTTCTTCGCATATGTGAAACCTATAGCGAACGAAAGGGTGGGGCGGGGCTGGAGATGCCTAGTGTGTGCTTTGTTGATATGCAGGGCCGTTTAAACCCGTTTGACTGTGAAAAAAAATACTTTTAAACAGCGCGTCTAAAATTAACTGCGCGTGTGAAAATAAATTAGACCTGGCGTGCCTGACGCGCACTTAATAAATGGACTGCAAAGGGTTAAACATCAAATGACTGTGAGTTTTAAGATGCAAGATGCACAAATGACCTCATGTAGACAGCTACCTAGCATGAGAAAGGCTATAAATATTCAAGCAAAATTAAACAGGTTGTGCTCCACTTTGATTGCAAAACTAATTGCTGTCACTCTGCTATGCCAAGCTGCAACTCCGGGACTGTGACTGAGAACACGACCCAAAAAAGGGAAGGCAAGCTAGTAAACGACCAAATGCAAAGAGCCTGAGGCCTGGCTGGAGGACTGCCGTAAAACTTAGAGACTTTCATCAGACAAACATGTCTGAGTTTGCTGTACCTAAGCCAGTATAGTTCCAGTTGCATTTTCCTCTCATGAAAGTAAATTAATTAATTGTAACACATTCACTACCATTGAACTGTTAATTGTTTAGTTTGCACACCTTGTGTGCGAAATAACGTTTTAGTGAAACTTGATGAAGTAACTATAAGTAATCTACCTCATAGTTGTATGAAGAATTTATTTTAAAGTAAGCTTGCTATATTGTTAAACAATTTACTATTAGTAAGCTTCGTGTGACCTATTGTAAGATTGTCTGAACCATTTCAGTTTAGTCTGTGTGTGTGTGTGAGAGAGAGAGTATAAGCAGTGTCATATTTCCCTAGCCCTGCTAGCTGCTTGAGTGCAGGCTGAGAGCTTTATGCTTAGAAAACTAAGAGATTGACTTTCTGACTTTTGTGATTTCTGTTTAATATTTGTGCTCTGAATACAATACTACTATTGATTAAACATTCCGTGTCTCTAGAATGTGTGTGTTCATAATCCTCAGTCTTGTAACATTAATTAATAGTTTTTATAACAGAACTAATCAACCTAGATAAAACTCTATAGAACTGTTCTTAGAGGCTTCATGAAATGAGAAATGGAATTCCCTCTGTGTCCTGGAATTCCTTTGCTAGTGTATCATGATGTAAGCTCTGGAGTGTGGGCTCAGTCTTCATGAAATGAGAAATGGGATTCCCTCTGTGTCCTGGAATTCCTTTGCTAGTGTCTCATGATGTAAGCCCTGGAGTGTGGGCTCAGTCTTCATGAAATGAGAAATGGAATTCCTTTGCTAGTGTCTCATGATGTAAGCCCTGGAGTGTGGGCTCAGTCTTCATGAAATGAGAAATGGAATTCCTTT
>JAHFZB010000475.1:0-45560 GCA_036884735.1 Huso huso
TCTTTTTTTCACACAGCTGTCAGTCTGGTTCAATCCTTTTACTCATGACAAGTAGCATCAGTCACTGCACCTAGGTAATAAACACACATTGGCATCTCTTGCCCTCCCTTGTTTCCCAGTTGACAGTGCATATCATCTCTGCACTATTTGGAATGTACGAGTATCATTAAAAAAATAATTTAAATTTGGTGACTCTGGAGTGACTATCCAGTAAGCACATCAAACTGGATGTATTATTTCACTACAAATACTTGCAGAAATGTGCATCAAGGGGAAGTGAACAAGTCTGCATTGTTTATTTTCCTGCTGCGTTTTTGATGAAGTAAGATCATAACAAAAGCTTGTAGAGCAAGCCCTTTCCTTTTGTTTATTTGAGTAACCTGGATGGACCAACAAGACTCATTTCTTTTTTTTTTTTTTTTTTTTTTTTTGGGCAGCTATGGCATATAATGGGCCAGAAATTGTAGCAGGGACTGATGTTTGTGGTACACTGCTTTTTAAGTGAGCCTGCTTTGCGTCTATGCACTGCCTCTAGCTGATATCACTTACTTAAGACGATGCAACTTTTTTGTGGAATTGAAAAGCTGAAATAGTGCTACTGTTTGATGCTGAAAGTAGCCCCATAATTTCTTAGCCCTAGGTAAACCCAAATGAAATCGATAATTGCATGTGTTTTTTTTTTTTTTTTTGTCTTTCATGTTTTGGTTTTGCACAAATGTTCAGCATTTTTAATGTCCTTAAACTCTCATTTCAGTTATATATGTATCAACTATTTCGAGTTTAGCATATATCCATTCCTTGGAATCTGCCATCCCCGGACATCAAACCATTGTGAACCTGCTGTTCGACCCTGAAACGGCGGTATAAGCTGGGATTGGTGGGAACCTGGAGTGTTAACTCTGCCAACAGCCAACAGCACCATTTTTCCATTACATACCTGAATGCTTGTATTTTTTTTTATTAAAGGAAGGCTTGAGGTTCAGTTTGTTAATGCCTATAGGCTGAATGTTATTGAAGTAATTCTTTCCTACTGGCTACTGATTTTCACTTTGTGCCATATTTGAATATTACTTTTTAAATGAGAATATTCCTGCATTTATCTTGATAGGATTTAAAATACTGTTCTAAATGATCCATTCAGAACTCTGCAAACCAGATGGCACATAAACTATTGCATGTTAGTTAGCAGACAAAATATATTGACAGGCATGTAAGGGACAGACTCAACATAACTGTTCAGTTATCTGCAGGTGTGATTTTAACCACTTCAGCTCCATATGTTACACGGGTGCTTTCAAAAGACAAAGTTAACTTGCCATACCTGTAAAATGTTTTGTTTTGCAGTCAGGGGGTTAGTGGTTGGGGTTGGGGTTTGTCTGGTGGACATTTTTGTTCAGTCACATTTTAGCGCAACATCCCCTTTCATCATAGAGTGCATCAACTGGAAGATGCAGCATAAACCATTACGCATCTAAAGGTGTATATGTAGTATTTTCTTTAAATTTTGAAGTTTATTTATTTACTATTACTTGATTTTACTTTTATCTTATATTGGTATAACTTTGCTAAAACTAAATATGTCAACATACAAGATTGATTGAGACAATTCAAGTAAAGATGAGTTTGATGTATCATGGTGTTTTGAAAACAGGACGCTTTTTATTTTTGTGATGAAGATGGAGACCTGGAGTCAAAACCATCCCTTTTATTTTTAAAATGGACGTTACAGTGGGGAGGAGTACACCTGCATGTTCTCCAAGCATTTCCATTCCTCTGTGTGTTTCCTTTCAACGAAAGTGTGTCCAGTAGTAGTAGAGTGCGTATTTACTGTTTACAGAGCTTATTCTTTTCTTTTTTTATTCATCACAAATCTAGAAATGTATTTTCCTATTATTAAATATATGTATTCAAGAAATCTTGTTTTTGGTCTGTATTAGCCTATACTGTTTCCACAAAATGGTTTTATTGTTCGTGCATGTACTGCTATTAAAAAAATATATATAAATATATATATATTGTTAAGGTACATTGTTTTTCAAATAAATCTTTCTGTCAAATAAAGTACACATCAAATGTGTGTGTGTGTCTTTAGTTTATTTTACTGTGTTTTTACTATACACAGAGGTTTAAAATTTGTGAAAAATGGTAAATGTATATATATTTTATTTTATTTGAATAGTATTTTATAGTGCAATTTCAGGGATTTAAAATAGCAATTTTTAAAATTATGGTTATTTCTTATATTGTTAATAGCAAACTTGCTAAATAAACTGTTAATAATAATAATAATTTGTTAGTTTAAATAACTTTAGCATAAATAGAGGCAGAAGTGTTGAAGGGACTAGGAGCTCTTAAAATAAACAAATCCCCAATGGATGAGATCACTCCAATAGTACTCCAAGAAAAGAAAGAAGTTATTTACAAAACCGCTAGTAACAAGATCATGCAACAGTCTCTTGACACTGGGTTGTACCGACAGACTGGAGAAATTGCAAAATGTAATACGATCCACAAAGGAGACAAAAACCAACCAGGTAACTACAGACCAATAAACTGATCTTCTATTATATGTAAACTTTATGGAAACTATAAGATCCAAAAAATGAAAAATTACCTATATGGTAACAATATCCTGGGAGACAGTCAGCATGGTTTTTTAGAAAGGAGATCATGTCTAACCTGCTTGATTTTTTTCAGGATGCAACATAAACAATGGATAATTACAAAGCATACGACATGGTTTATTTAGGATTTCCAGAAAGCTTTTTTGACAAAGTCCCGCGATAAAAATTTTTTTTCAACTGAACTTGTGAGTAGGGATTCAAGGAAATACATGGATTAGAGGTTAACATGTAGAAAACAGAAAGTACTAATGGAGGAGAAACCTCAAAATATGGAGGCGTAGGTAAACAGAGGACCTAATAATTTGGATCCCCTGTGGTACACTGCTGAACTTGTTAAATTTGTAGACGGCACACAAATAGGAGGAGTGGCAAACACTGTTGCAGGCAACAAGGTCATTCAAAAGATGATCTACACAGCATTCAGAACTAGGCAGACACATGACAAAATGACATTTAATAGAGAAAGTGTAAGGTACTGTACAGACAATAAAAATGTGCATTATAAAATATCATATGGGGAGATAATGAAATTGAAGAAAAAATCTATGAAAAAGACCCTAGGAGTTTATAAAGTTGACTCAGGAAATTTCTTCATCTAGACAATGTGGGTAAACTATAAAAAGGCCAAACAAGATGCTTTGGATATATTGTGAGAAGTGTTGGAATTTAAATCATAGCAATGTTAAAATTTGGCAATGCATTAGTAAGATCTCACCTAGAATATTGTGTTCAGTTCTGGTCAACTAGTTACAAAAGGATATTGCTGCCTAGAAAGAGGCAAAGAAGAAAGCAACCAGAATTATCCGGTTTAAAAGGTGTAATGTCGATGCAGACAGGGTAAAAGAACTGAATCTATTCAGTCTGTGTCAAGAAGACTACACAGTGATCTGATTCAAACATTCAAAAATCCTAAAAAGTTATAGACAGTGTCAGCAGGAGAGACCTTTTTTGACCTGAAAAGAAAAAAAACAAGGACCAGGGGTCACAAATGGAGATTAGATAAAGGGCATTCAGAACAGAAAATAGGAGCACTTTTGCACAGAGAATTGTGGAGGGTCTGGAACCAACTCCCAATAATGTTGTTGAAGCTGACACCCTGAGTTCTTCGCCATGTTTTGATGAGATTCTCCTGGATCAATAGCTATAACAACCAGACGAGAAGATGGGCTGAATGGCCTCCCTCTCGTTTTGTAAAAAACTTTCATGTTCTTAATATATAATAGGCCAGCTAAAACTGCAAACATCAAGAGCCCTATGGATTCTCAATTCCCAGTCCATTATATTTTGAAATTGGTTTAAAACTGTTAGTGGTAAATGTTTAGCAAATTAAATCAGGTATGAGATAATCACAATACAGAAGAGCCAGGCTCATCTGCATTTTGTGGTTATAGAGCTTTTAACCCTCATCTCACACAATCTCTAATGGCAATGCATCACAATAACATTGTCTCTTACATTAGTTTATGAAGAGTTTAATGTAGAGCCCTTTAGCTCAAAATGAACAATGTTTGTTAACAGTTAAAAACTAAAAAAATGGTTCTTAAATAAAGCGTGACCAAAATCTGGGACCCAACTTGCACTTTCATTTTTTTGCCTAGAGTTGAAGGGGTTAATGGTAATTTCAGGAAATCCTGGTTTCAAATCCCACCTCCCCATCAAAAATTCACTCCCCTACTCCAAGGGCACATCACTCAACTTCCCTTAAGACTGCTTTGAAAATGAGTTGTTCTGCAAAGGAAAACAAAGTATTCTAGTTGTCGTAGGTCTATAGAGACTCCTTACAGCTCCATCTGCACATAATTCTTCTGAACTAGACTGTTAAGGGTTAGAGGGCTTTTTGGTACCAGGCTGCTGAATCATGCAAAAATAAATATGCCTTTTAAATATAAAAAATAAACATTGAGATGCACAACCAGAGTTAATGGGAGAATATTTGATTGATTTTTTTTCTTTTACCTTTTCTGTATTGTGTAAGCTCAGATCTGTGGCTGCATAGTATATTTCATATATACCATCTCCTGCTGTGTCTTTGTGGACCTGCACAAATCACACTTTGCATGGACAGTAAATTTGATTTTCTAATAATAAAATACTCAGTTGTCTGTCCTGAGGGTGTCTGTTTAAAACCCCTCAGCCTGCAAAAACTAGTATAACACATGGTTCTTGGGCCTGAATACAGGGCAAATGATTTCAGTCAAGGAGAAGTTGCCATCTCTATTTCAGCAGTGGAACTTCACTTGGTTTATCTGGCATCCTTGATTAATGAATGTGATGGCAAAGATATTTTAGCATTGTTTAAAGATAGCCCTTGAGCAGTGCTTCATTTTAAGAAGTCGATGGTTGGAAACTGACCAGCCAGTGGGATCTAAACCCTTGCTTTTGCTTTGAAGGCTATTTAAAACCAGTCTTTTGGTTTTTTTTTTTCAGGGATGCCTGAAGCATGCAAACAGAGCTTACTGTGTGCCTTGTAGTGAAGGGAGAAAGAATAAGTACACTGGGAAGGTCTCATAGTTTGCCTCAGGATAGTGGAAAAATACCCAAACCAGGAAGGCCATGTTTTGTATTTACATGGTAATCTTGTCCTTGTTTGGCTGTGGTGTTATAATGGGAATGTTCTTTGATTGCAGTTGTTGTAAAGTTGGTCCGGGAGAGCCCAACGGTCCTACATCTGTTCAAGGGTACTACAGGGCACCTGAGTTGATCTTTGGCGCCACTGATTACACCTCCAGTATAGGTGTAAGTCCCCTGGACACTTCAGTTATTTTATTTGTTATAGATGGTGTGTCAAATACAGAGGTTGGGGACCTGTGTTGTTTAATTTGTGGGTAAATAAGTAGAGTTGTCATTTCTGTTGGGACTGCACTACATTTAAGGGTTAGTGTGGATTTTAGTCATATGAACCAATTTTGGACTTTTTATGAATGACTTAATATCTATTTTCATATTTCACTTTTTTGAATCTTCTGTAATTTCGTTCAAAGGGAAAAATCATCTGTGCAATGAAATTAATTTGCCACTGAAACCCTTAGGCCTCAAAGAGAAGTTCTACCACTTCTTACGTCACCTGGTTATAATCAAACCTATAATCGGGCTTCTGTTCGTTTTTTATTAATTTCATTTTTCAGTTTCTTTTTATTTTTAGCTATTTTGAGTTATATGTAAGTCGTTTTTTTTTTTTTTTTTGGGTTTTCACTTTTATATACTGTATGAAATTATTGTTTTTAGTTACTGTACTTATTTTTTTCTCTAACAATATATGTATAGTCATCTATACACAGTACTTGCACACTTCAATTTGTAACTCTTTTGTTGTCTTCCACAACAAAAATCCTTATGGTTGAACTATATTCTTTGGGGTTTTTTGTGTTTTTAGGGTATTTTGTATGCATACAATTTTGCAATTCTGTTTTAAATTCTAGCGTGTAAATACTCTATCAGTGTACTGTAATATGCCATTAAATCAATGTGAGCAAGAAAATCTTGTTTTAAATCATCTATTTTAATCCTCAATTAGAAATGTATTTATTATTTTTCCAGAGAAAGAGGTGAAGTCAGCATGAATTGAGTATCCATTCAGTGTTTTTCCAGTGTTTATTGAATGTACCACCTATTTCATTTTATTTATTTTTTTATCCAGGTGTTTTATCGTTTTTTATCAGTTAAACCTAAAAAATCTGAAGCTGCTACCTATAATCTAGCATGAAGTCTGGGTGGAAACATAATTGTTTAGTAACATAAATGCCCTATGTTGGATCATCATAATCTAAAGTTTACCAAGTTATGAAAACTTGATCATTTTTATGCTTTTCATTTCATGTAAAAATAAATTGCAGTTAAACTACTGTTTAAAATAATATTCGGCTTTACAATTATTAGATTTTAATTTAATTTTATATACTTTTGTTTATCTATATACAAGGGACATTTCTCTGAAGTTAAGAAAACAGATCTGGTCCTGGTGTACAGTTGTTGACTTATTTATATTTAACTTGTGTGAAACTTGGGCAATTTTTTCACTAAGCATGTGTTTTGGACAGTAATAATCAGCTGACAAAATGCTTAAGATTGATCTGTACTCCCCCTCTCCCTCTCCCCTCCCCCACCCCACAGATGTTTGGTCCAGCTGGCTGTGTGTTGGCTGAACTTTTTGCTAGGACAACCAATCTTCCCTGGTGACAGTGGAGTGGATCAGCTAGTAGAAATCATCAAGGTAGGCACCTGCAACATGTCTATGCCCAGAGTTCTACATCAGGGGTCTCCAACCCTGGTCTGAGAGCCTCTGTCCCTCAGCAGGGTTTTATAGGTGTCTACATCATCCATGGCTAAAGATCTGAACACCTGTTAATCTTGACTAATTAAGCCAACAATTGGTGCAATTAATTTTCCTTGTTACATACATGGAAAATAAAGGGGAACATGCATCCCCCCTAACACTACAGAATATTTCTCACTTACAATATCTCACCTGGCTTGCACTTTGTAAACTGTGTAGTGATTGGATTTGTTATGATAAGTTTAATTTTTGTATCAACTTTCAGTTGTTTTTTTTAATAGTCAGTTTTCAGGAACTGAAATGAAAGATTAAAACTGAAAACAAACCAAGAGCTAAGGGGAAACAAGACATACAATTGTTGCAAACCATATTTTTTAAACTGATCAATAAGCTCAATACTGTGTTAATGTATCACAAGGGGATGTACAATGTCGAATGAAAGAATAAAATACTAAATTAAACATTCAACACATTTATTTTCCTGGTGCCCCCGCTTTTGCCACGGCAAATCACATGCAAATCCATTAGGTGACTAAAATATCAGTCATCGTTTTAAAATTTGAAATGATTTAATCAGTTTGTTGGGCTCAAAGGCCTGGATGTTTGTAAGATTTAAAAAATGTTTCTGGCAAAACTAAAGCTGTAACTCAGACCTGATGCCAGCAATCCTAAAAACATCTACTTAATGTTCTTTTGTTTACTATGTTTTATTATAGCCCGCTACTATAATACATAATGACTCTATAGTAAAGCCATTACATGAATCAATTTGACAAAAATCAGCAAACAGTAATCGGAGAAACAAAACCCATGTCAATCCCAATGAAGTTGCTCAAACCTGACCTGCTCACAGAGCATCTCAGCCTAAAGCAGTTTCAGATATTTGTTGATTTGGTTTAACATTATGGCAAATATTAGTTTGGTTTGGGAAACTGTTGCCTCTACTGGTGTAGTGAAATATATGCATTTCGGCACAATAATACAAAACACCTCAAGGTAATCCAATTGTTGCCTATGACCTTACCCCCACAAGATTACGGTGCATTGTAATGTATCAAAATAAATACATTTTATTCTAAATCACACTTCTGGTGCTCATCCAGAATTATTTCCCAAAGATTTGTTTTTCGGTATTTGTTTGATTTATTTTATTATCTTTTTTTTGTATGTTATTGAATCATTTATTTATTTTTGTTTTAAATCTAGAGGATATGCACAGCCTTCCGATGTCTATTATTTTACATTATTGATGGTGGATCTCTCCTCATCATACGTTGATGTTCAGTTAAACTTCCTACTAATACATTGTAATCAAGAATGTGTGTTTTTGTAAGAATTGCACATGGTCCACTCTCAATTCCCAACTTCCTGTATGTAATTATAGGAAAGCTTTTATGCTGTTCCCACTATAGATGTTTGTCAGAGATATAGGATGACTTATGGTTGTGGGACAGGGGTGGAGCCATTGTGAGTTGTCTTCAGATAAAAAGCATCAGGCTTTACCGCTGGGTCAGAGAGTTCAAATGGCTAAGTGGTGGAGTGGAGCAGTAAAATAACCCTCTGTGATGAGTTTAGAATTCTTACAAGGAATTTGTTCCCTTCGGTTGGTTGTTGTGTGTGCAAAACCAGGGTTTAACTGCCAGCCCAAATTGTGTTGTGCAGCTTCTTTTTTTGAGTCTGGAGTCTGAGCTATTCGACACATGAATAAATAATATTGCATACATACCATGGTATGCCTGCTGTTTAGTTTATTAAAGATGTTTTAACTTGGCTATTAAGCTTGGTTTAATTGGTCTGCTGTCATTGAAGTTGTAAGGCTGCCTGTGTTGTAACTGTTCTAATTACTGATCCAGGACTAGCTGTCCCCATCCAGCAACATTGGCTTCTCAGCATCTAAATTTACTAAAATAGCCTATATAAAAGAATCATTGAAATGTATTTGCTGACTTTTTTGTAAATGATTTACATACACATTACTATGCTAGTACAGTATACACCCTCACACAGCTGTGCGAACTAAACTACCAAATCCGTAAATCTCAGGCCAATGTTGATCGGCTATCACCTACAACCACCCATACAGTATAAGCTGGACAGATATTCTATTATCAATACATTGAGTAAAGATTGTTTTAATAAAGTTATTCCAGTTACAAACACAGTGGTTCTTTTATATATACTGTAAAGTGGAGTACAAATATTTATAACCCCTTTGCAAAATAACAGTCCAGTAGGGACAGAGTAATAGGGCACTGGGCAGCACAGCAGACAAATCGAAAAAAAGGAAAGCAACCAATACAAAGAGTTTTCTGGGCAATCAGTCCAAAGACCAATTTATCTGGATTGAAAAGCTTGATGTGTTGGTTTGTCATTTTTGCAGTATCTCTGGGGGAATACTTGTTGCATTGACTTGAAATTAGGGACCAAATTGGGTGAAGGCTACTTAATATTTAATATAAATAAAGAAAAAGAGCTATGGAAACCATTCGTGAGTTTTTTCCAATACCATGTTTACTCTAAACCCCTGAAAGAATGTCTTTTCAAATATCAGCTGATTTCTCATTCTGAGGAGAGTCCCCATCAGTGGAACTGAATTGACGTGTACCTTTACTGTACTGTATGTAAAACTCAAAATGGTGGACACTTTCATCCCCCATTATTAAAATCTCTTTGTCGATTTTTTCAGGGGTTCTGGGGCAGGCGAAGGGAACAATCTTGGAGAGATGAATCCATTCACACTGAATTTAAATTCCCTCAGATTAAAGGAGCACATCCATTGGACTAAGGTAGAGTCAACAGGTACATTTACCACTACTTTCAATACATTGTTTTAACAACTGGTACACACTACAGCTAATTTTAATAATTATTATTACTGCTACTACTACTTTTCAGTTTGTTCTAATTTATTAGGGGTGCACCTGGAATCTATAGCCTATAAACCGCGATCGACATAAGGAAAAAAAACACAATCGGCAATCGTCAGTTTTGTTATTTTCAGAATTAATATACAAATATTCATGCATGAATTTTTTCCATCAATATAATGTAATGTGTTTGGTCAGGCCGGCTACTATTGTTGATCGCAAGAACACTGATACACAAATTTTTCCCCAGTGCTGTAACATAAGATAAGCACACAGTAAATACGCTCCTCAAAAGAGCGGTGTTTAGATTTTTAAAAATATCTGAGACAACAATAGGATAAAAGTGTGCAGCAAACAGACTTAGATACCCATTAAATCAACGATTGTATGAGTAAAATATTATGATGCTTTAAAAAAAAAAACAGGTTGAATCTAAATAACCCCGATGGTTTAAGTTGGTATTATTACCGGGGTAGTTTGAGTACATGTAACATTAGTGAAGTAATGCTTTGTTAGTTTTTCAGGCTGAAAAACTGTAATAAATATAGTTTATTATTCAGCAGAAAATAGTATTACCAGGCAAATTATTGTTCAAATGCAGCACTATGTAAGCGGTTGGTTAGAAAAAAGCTTCTGGCGAAGTCTCTGCTCTGTCTCTCTCTCTCTTTGAGCTTGGCATCACCGCTCAGCTCCTCCTCTCTGTGTGGTAGCTCGCTCTTGATCAAAACCTTAATGCTGGGAAATTTCAGTGTGAAAGCACCATTTTTAAAAGTCTACAGACTACAGCAGCCCAGTGACAACATCCTCCCTAACTCCAACTGGTTGTGGGCCTTCAAACGTTAGGTGGGGTACCTTTATTACATTTATAACCCCTTTAACAGTCCAGTGGGGGGGGGACAGAGTAATAGGTACCATACTGGGCAGCACAGCAGACAAATCCAGAAAGCGTTAGGGGGGAATTACCTTTTGTAATTCTTGTTTGTTTCCTTTGTCATCTGCATTGTTTATGAGTTATGACATCTTTTGTTTTTGATTAAGTGAACGATTTTTTGGGCTGCATTTTTTAAGCAGCATTTAAATAAATTTAACAAGCGTTGTTGTAGTTGACATTGCTTAGGCTACTTTTTTCTACTGTACAATATAGGCCGAGGAAGTTATACACCAATGTTTGACAGCAAGTGGCTATAGAAGTTAATGTCATTAATATATATTTTTCTGTAACGGAAGTGTTTTTTTTACTAGTACAAATGCAAGTGTTATTTTTGTGTGACTTGTAAAACAAATGTGTAAATTGCTGTCAAGCACACACTATATACTAATTTATTCTTTTTGTATTCATTTTCAAAGGTAAATGCAACAAGTAAAACAATACCTGTTCATTTTTTCATAAATACAAATAACATGTCTGTTAATTTTTTAAACATTTATAATTAAAACAGTTTAAATATAGGCCCCTGTGTCTTGTTCTAGTAGTTCCAATAGCTTACCTGCACCGTCTATTATTATGATATCCTGTCGGTATCCCTGACCCGGTCAGGGTAGGTAACACTCAGCTTCTCGGTACTCGGCCAAAGAAATCTTTTATTTTGCCTCAATTTATTTAAGTTGCCCATTTCAGTTCTGTGATTCTTGTGTGTAAGAAAATGTGCAAGTAGCTCCATACTCTGTCCATTTTATGCAATTATGTGTGTTTTTGTGTCCCCAACCTTTGTAACATGTTATGTGTTTTATTTTATTTATTATTTTGTTATGAGACTGCTATTAACTCTGACAAACCTTGTCTTGGGGTGGGGAGGGATTGAGTCTGGGTGTTTGACGCTGAATTGAGATTATCAAACAAAATTTTGTTTTGTTTTTTTAACATGTATTTAACTTTGATCTTTGTTCTCGTATGGTGTTCAAAGTGTTGCCACCAGCATGACACACAAGGATCAAAACATACAAGATCTAAGTAAATAAGTGCATACAGGGTGTTCTTGGTTAATTCAGTAGGACTGCACCAATGCATAATTTAGTATTGCCACATTTTAGTTTTATAAATTATTTTAGAAATATTTTAAAATGACAATAAATGCCTGCATTACCCCATGCTCGATGACACAGATTTCACATTTTTATTTCGATTCATTTACAATTCAATCGGTATGCCTTTCCCTTGTTTTCATTCACAATCTTGTTTGTTTGTCTTGTATATCCCAATACAATGTACATTTAATGCTTATATTAAGTATTACAAAATCTAGCTGCTGCTTTCATTGTCAACCTTTTGGAGCCACCAGATCAAACATTAGATTAAAACTAGAACGAACTTAATCTTATACACCAAATAGTCAATTCTGGTGCCCACTTGTGTCTGTCCATGGTTCTGCAGCTTTTGGTGTACAGTCATCAATACAAGACCAGAACAGAAAAAATGAAACAAAATATGTTTGCCATTGATTTCTTTGAATCTTCTGTAAGGATGTGTAGAAACAAATCTCCCAGCAAGGACATGTTAAGGACGTTTTTCTTCTTTTTCTACAACACAGAGGGGTAGTAACCAGGAGACAAGAAATGTGACTTCTACCTGACCTTAATTCAATTGAGGCATTCTGTACAAAAATACCCTTTATGCAAAATAGTTAACTACTGTAATACCTGTTTCAATTGTTGCATTACTTGGCAGATTTGGAAACGCACTTTTGGGCTGGAAATGCTATGTAGATGCATTTTTACAGAACATCCCTAGTTGTGTGTGTTCGATAAATAACTGGGTTAGTTAATAATTTCAGGCTATAAACACGACTGATGAATTCAACATCTGATTTTTTCTAAGGACAGACATGTGGCATGGTGTTAATGTCTACACGTTATATTTTGTATGACAGAGAATCAAGGTTCAGGTGGCATTTGGAGAAGGACTATTCAGTTACCTTTTTTAAGATTACTTTTAACATTTTAGGCTGTAGAAACGGTGGCGGAGGGAAGATAGATGGGCCCTAAGGCTTATGTGTGTGCCCCAACCCCCCTGGATAGAAATTATTGCTTATAAACATAAAACATGCCGGTGTTCTGTGTGTAACAATATTGAAACGCGTCAGATTAAGCTGGTAAGGGATTTCTGCCACCCTGGCTTCTTATAATGTTGTTGTTGTTATTTTATTTCTTAGCAGGCAGCCTTATCCAGGGCTAATTTTACAATCAAAAGAAATACATTTCAAATTGTCAGGTACTGTTGTTGTTGTTGTTATTTGGTTCAAACAAACATCCCAATATGTGAAAGTTTATATAAATAATCAAGACTTGCAGAACAGGAAAAAAAAAAAAAAACATGATTGGATTGCAGTAGTCATTGTAAACTTGGTTGCTTTTCTGCAAGGGAGAATCTGCCCCTAACCAGTTATCAGCATCGATAAAAGTCAGTGTTATTCTTTCATGTGGCTTCTTTTGTTTGACTGCTCATTCAAGCTTGGGAGGGGCTTGGGTGGACCGCTTAGGAGCCTGGAGGAAGGGGCTACTTCAGCCAATGACTTCCTGAGGTTTCCCTAAAAAATTTAAAATATGTGGTGGGGGGTTTTTTCCTTACCCGAAAGGCTGAGCAGTTTCTTATTTAGTTCTGGGTGAGTGGTCAGGTTTGGCGCTGGGCTCTCCCCCCAGCACAGTCATGTCTCTGGGAGACGGGTCGGTGTCTCAGCTGCTGATTTTCATTAATTTCAATATTTGGGGGATAGGGCAGCAGGTACCACTGTCCAGCGTGTTACCTATTATTCATTCATGGGTTGGCGGCCTCGTCTTTTCGGGGGAGATGATGGCCACAGCCACTTCCCATCTCTTGGCACTGGGATGCATGTAACTGTTCATGTTTTTCCCAGCTGGCCTCATCGCGAGGTAGGCGTTGTTTTCACCGACGAGGCTTCAGGCAAATTTATCTTTTTCGGGCCTGACTACCTTCACAGTTCATCAGTCATCAATTGCAATCATCATCATCATTCATTCATTGCCATTCGTTCATGGCGGTTCTCCGTGCTGAACAGTGAAGCTAGTTTAGATTGTAGTTTTTCTCCAGGCTCACCTGTCCCGTAGAAATAGACCACAATGGAAATTGTATTAATTGAGACTTGTGAAAGACAATTGCAATTGAGATCTGATATTAGATGATGCTGTCACTTGTGTGATAATTGGTAGGAGATCAGCTACCACCACACACATTCACAGATCTGTATCTGCAAGGTGATTTATGTTTAAAGACTTGTATCCATTGTGCTGTTTTGGTTATGAATTGGTTTTCTTTTTTTGCATTGCATTTTAATTTTTCTTCTTCGTTATACAGAACTGTACTTTTTATTATTTGTTATTTGCCAAAAACATTGTAATCCAAGTGCCATGATAGAAATCTGTTTACCAATATGTACATGTTCCCAACTTCCAACAGGGTGTCAAGCGAGAACAAACTATAACAGTTGAGTCTGCAATAATAAATTGGGTGGTTTCTTAAATTTACTGACATATTGGATCCCTACATGAAAACCTTTTGTGTGCAATTTCCCTCAAGAAAAATTGAGTTGTCACTCAGAGTTTAATGCCCATAAAGTAATTTGTTGGGGTGTGGGTTCTTTTTGTTTATGGTGTTTTGTTTTTTTTTGTTTGGTGGGGATACCTGACATTGTTCATTCTGTATTAAATTTAGTCAGACCTGTTTCTATCTATGGGTTCTGCATAGAATGAGATTCTTAACCCAGTGGGTTTTACTTCTACTGATTGGAAGGCTAAATGCATTCTTTCTCTTACAGAGTTGAACTTTGTCAGCTAAGGGAATTTTCACTTCATTCTTTTTGTTTATTTTTTTTTTGTTATAAATTTTCTTTTAATGTCACAATTGACTTGCTTTCCAGTCTATATACTTATCTTACCAATGACAAATTTTCAGCCTTCTGTCGCTCGGTTCCAGGGGGTTCCGCCCTCGGACCCCCCCTCGAGGCCATTGCTCTGTGCAGCCACCTGCTAGGAGTATCCACTGCACCGCCTGGACACCACTAGAGGGCGCGGCGCGCACACTCGTTTCTCGATGAGCTACCGGACCCAAAACTCAAGCTACCAAACGGACGGGAGAAACCTTCTCTCTTCAATCCTTACCACTCATTGTGGGGAATGAAAAGAAGGCTACTCACCCCTGGTCTGGAGGGCGCTATCCCTCCTGTTTTTGTTCCAACTGTACTTTTATTGGACCAATGAAGTGTTTATTAGAAGCTTTAATCTGACCCAATTAATCAATTTAGTGTACAGTTAGAACAAAAAAAACCAGGAGGGACAGCTGCTCTCCCAGACCAGGGTTGAATAGCCCTGGCTTTAAGGTTGCTACCCACCAGATGGATCACGTTTAAACTGTGCAGCGATTATCTTTCACACCACAGGCGCGGGAGAGCGGCACCAGAGCAACGCTAAATAAATAAATTGATCCTGTTTTTTTTTTTTTGGAATTACAACTAGGGAATGGACCAATCACTTTAATAAACGTGGTCCAGCAGGTGAAGCAATACCAGTCTTGATCATAGCTTTGTCAATAGCAGTTTTGAATAGTTATATAGATCTGGCAGTTTTCAAACCCGTCGCATCGCCTCTGTGTTGCTTTTTTTGGCATGTGGGTCAAGTCGCCAAGAAAAGTATCTGTCTAACATAAAAAATCGCGATCGCTACTTGGTGTGTGGCAGCCTTACAATGCCAAATAATAGCTAGTTGTTGCTAGTAGCTTACTATTTTAGATGGCAGCCAGTAGCCACACAATTGTATAGAAATTGCCTCTTTTTTTTTTTTTTCCCAAATGGGTCTACATCTGTAACACCTCCCAATGTTTCATGTACTGGTTCAAATATGCTGCCATTTTAATACTTGAGACTAAGGTTTAATTTATTTATGTATGTATTTATCCCCCCCCAACAGAGCTCTCTAGCAATCCTTCCTGGCTGCAATCCTTATCCCAGCTCAATGATCTAAATCAGGCCAGCACCTCAACCCCCACAAATGCCTCTGCATCCACAGGTGGCCAGAAACACACCTGCATTTAGAGAAACCACCCGCAGGTGTCCCCTTCTAGGTTATATTCATGAATTGCTGATTTGTTTTAACAAAGTAAAAAGAAGATATCAAACATTTTTTGTTTTTATAAATAACATACATTGACAAAGCTTTGTGAATTAATATTATAGTTCTGTCACAATCAAGAAAGAATGAATAACTGGCTCTCCTCGTGGGTTTGTTCTTGCCTATCAGATGTCTGGTCTTCTCAAGCCAAACATTCAGAACCGGACAGTGGATAGCAACTGGTTAAAACATTTCTAATGACTCATATAGTTTAAAACACTACTGCAGAGTTAAATACTACATTAACGACTGCCTACCTCAAAGCACCACAAAGACCTTGCTTAACCTTAGCTTTTTTTTTTTATTTATTTATTTTTCTTCTACAGAAGCTAACGAGGAGATCGTGGCCAGACCACCAACGCGAGTTTTTTCCTCAGTATCTGCATCAAACTCTACCTGAAGCCGACGTTAATGGAGTCAGAGCCAAATCTGAGTCAAAAATAAATCAAACCTAAAACAAACAAATATTGAGAGAGAAGCCCTGTTCATTAATGTTTTTTTATTTGTAAAATAACATATAAATACAATAACTTTTCATTTGAGGCTCATCAAGGGATCTTGAGGAATGTGGAGCAGTATATACATCAAGTTTCTCCATTGACAATCTTTTTTTATTGAAGTTATGACAACGCTAGTAACCCACCCTCAACCCACAAAACAAGATATCAAACAACCACCTCATTTCTCCCTTTCTCCTTTCTCCCCCCAGATGCTATTCTTTTCTCTTATCCTTAATATCCCTGGCATTGGGAGCCTCCCATTGAAACAGGGACAGAGTTTTCCATTCAAAGATTGTTTGTGGTTTATAAAATAGTGCACAGCTTGAATTTGGTTGGGAGCATTAGAGTAAAATAATTATATTGACAAACAATATAATTATTTGTTTTTCAATAGCCTACAGGTAGCAGACCCGTTTTTAAACTAAGGAGCCTGGATTTTTGCTCATGCCATTTTATGGATGGCTACATTATTATTATTATTATTATTATTATTATTATTATTATTATTATTATTACAATTGCTGTTTTTTATATATATATATATATTTTTTTTTTGTAATTCATTAGGACTTGTGAATCCAAAAAATGTCTACTTGTTTTGTTTTTTGTGTATATATAAATACTTATGTATACAGTTTCTATATAGTTTGAAGTATATATATTTTTACAAATATATATACAAATTAGTTTTCCTTTCCAACTAACACAGTAGGTCAGGTCAAGATGCTAAAAACTACAGCTAACTATAACAGTATGTGTTTGTTTTAAACAGTGTTATTTCAGTTAGGGCTGCCAGCATTTTCAGACTTCAAGTCGCTTTTAATGTTTTTTTTTTTTTTTTTTTTTGACATGTTAGTCACACATTTTAGATCATATTGTAATCTTTTATTTTATTTATTAATGCATGGATTGTCAGTAGAAACCTGTTTTTTATATGAATCTATCATGGTAAAAAAAAAAAACATTTAAATATGGCACCACTATTACTGTACTGTACTGCTATAAAGCCTAATGGAAGAGACAGTTTTATTTTAATTTGACTTGAGTTTTATGGTGAATGTGCGTTTTTTAGTATGAGGTTTTAATAAAGGAATGATGCTTTAACCCATATTCTGGGGACCCATTTAATTGCTGTTACATACTAAAACAACAAACCCAGTTTTTGGGAGGAGTAGTAGGGCTTATTTGAAACATGCCCTCAGTAGAAAACACATAGGGTTCCTTTTAGGAAAGAGAGACAACTTTGTGCAAGTTCAGATAGTATGCAACTAAACAAAAGTAATAGTCTCGAAAGAATTGAATGCACAGTTTGAGCAAGCATGCATCAGAAGTCTGTCAGTATTGTTTTGTTTGTTTGTTTTTTTTTTAATATATAAATGTGGAGGAGTCAACAAAAGCAACCCTCTAAATCTAGTGAACATATGTGAAAACGAAATTGGTAGCATGTAAAGCTGTTTTTTATTACTGTATTGCAGGAACCACCTGGTACATACAGAGTTTTCATGAATAAGAACATGCAGAGAAGATGAGGATCGTTGTAAAGAACACAAACGGTCACTCTTACTCCAGTAGTGCATGTTTTGGAGTGCTACCCCAGGTATCGCTTCTGAAAAAAAGCCCTCAGTAAAGAGGTGGCAGGAAGCCTTTCAAGGGTCACTGTTGTTGTATTGTTACACAATTATTTTTCAAAATAACAATCATGATTTTCTGGTTTAAATGCTTATGTAAAAATAGAAGATCTGCAATAAATCTCCACCATGTAAAAAAAAAAAAAAAAAAAGGGAATTTTTTAAAATGGAGGAAAGAACTGTTGCTATCCAAGCAGTGCTGGCTGTGATAGCCAACTGATCCAACCATTAGTGAAGGAATCAGAGCTTCAATCTATGTGGGTTATGGTATACATCCTGCTTTTCATTCAAGTACAATCCTCTACCATGAAATAAAAAAATAAACTTATTACCACTTGTATTTGTGTATTCTAGCTGCTCCTCACCAAATTCAGGCTTTTTTTTTGTTTTTTATTGTTGTATATAAATATGCGGACCCAAGAACTGTTAGAGCAAAAAACAAACAAAAAAAATTTAAAAAAATTTCAGGGTAAATAAATCTGTTTATTCAAAATGTAGATGAGCTTTTCAAAGCTACTGTAAAGTAGGTGCCAGCTATATTATTGTAACAATAACTAGCGATGTCTAGTGTATCTATAGTTTAGAGTGCCTTTGCATCCAATGTTTGAACATATATATTTTTTTCTTTCTTGCCCCCTTTAACCCTTTGAGTGCTGTTGAAGTAGGTCAAATTCAGTGTATTTACCGGTGTAGTTTACAGGATTTTAGTTTGTGATTTTAATTTTTATGTTTATATATATATATATATATATATATATATATATATATATATATATATATATATATATATATATATATATAATTCAATGAAGTTTAGAATTTGAAATGAAGAAAACAATATCAATGGTTTCAGGTCCAGTTTTACAACTGAGCACAATCATTCCAGGTTATCAAATTGATTGTTCAAAGTGAATTTAAATGTGTGTTAGAAAGGTTTAACCATTTGCATCACAGAATGCCTTCTGTAATTTTGGTGTTTTAAGTTGTCCGTTCCGTGTTGTTTCTATTGCAATGGTTGTTGTTTTTTTTTGTTTTTTTATGAAAAATACAAGGACAAAAATAAGTAAATAGCTGTTAGCAATTTAGTTATTGTACCTCAGGTCATTTATTTACAGTTTGTCACTTTTGACACTTAGTAAAATGGTGTCCAAAGCACATGTGCTCTTTTGTTGCCTATGGTATCAGTATTGGTTGTGGGATGGGTATCCTGTTTAGTTTGGGGCAATTTTTATCTTTTAAAGTTAACTAGTCTGATCTTTCCCAGAGTTATCAAGTTCAGTTGTTTAGGGATTCATTGGTTAAATGTTTTTTCTATCAGATTGACCTACCGCATGAGTCCAGTTCAGCCACCCCTCTCCACTCTGTCCTGTTTCCAAGGTGGATGTTACGATAATAGAATAAGGGGCAATAATAATTACTCTTATTTTTTTTTTTAAATTTGCTTTTTCACTGAAGTACATTCATTCAGCAGCACTCAAAGGGCTAAGTAACATGTAGCTCCTCTTGTGATTCTGATATAAATATTGTTTGTTTGTAATATTCAAGACTCATAGATGTGTTGCTATTGGATCACATGGCCTGTAAAACTAAAGTGACTATTTCCATGTCTACAAAATAAATAAATAAATAAAGGACTGTGGTTATATACAGACTATCGTGATACACTTGTGAAAAAAGCTGTCTGAAAAACAAAACCTGTATAACATTATTACTACTTGAATGCCTCTGTTTGTGACTGAATTTTTATTTCATTTTTTAATATAACCTTTTTTTTCTGAAAAGTATGCTTTAATGTTTTTTTCCCCACTTTCCTGTAAATAAATCCATTTGTTCTTCAGTGTGACTTGGTTTAAAAAAAAAAAAAAATAGTTAACCGCACTGTAATAATTTGCATTAAATAAAGTAGGTTAGCCTGGAAAGTAAATTTTTTTTGTGTTTTTTTTTTTATATATATATTTTTTATTCTTCCCATTTGATGCTCACTTTGTTTTCCTGTTCACAACAACTGCTACAGCAACATAAGAGGTACTGCTTCCAGATATGGTGCAAAAGACACTTTAATCCAAATCTTTTGGCTGTAAGTGTAGTTCTGGCAAATAAAGAATCGTTTTTGAGAACAGACATTCCTTGGGCACAGAATTTAAATCCTTGAACTACTTTGCTTTATATCTGGTCCGTGATTGTTTGGCTTAGAAGGCTCTTATTTTCAGAACCCAAAAGACCAGGGTCATACATTTTGAGAATTTTGCCTACAAGTCACACCCCAAAATGGAATATTTACTATGGAAGTTGTTTCCATTTTAGGGTAAGGTATATTTGAAAAGCTTGTCAAATGCCACCGTTTTTTTTTTTTTTTTCCCATGTATCGGGTCCCATGTAGGTCCACTTGGGCAATTTTATTTTTGTTAGAAGCTATTTATTGTGGTTTAGTTCATAACACAAATGTTATATATATATATATATATATATATATATATATATATATATATATATATATATATATATATATATATATATAAAATATGAAATGTGGCAATAGACTTTTATTTCTGCAAAATTAACCTATGATAGTTTCAATAAAAAGATTAAAACTTCCAGAGTAAATATTTCATACCAGTATTTATACTATCAATATAGCTGCTGCCTCTGATCTGTGGAAGGTTATAAAACAGGGGTGCCACTAAACTGGGAGGACAAATTCAATGTGAAGGGTTTTCTTTTTGTTTGTTTAAACTGAGACATGGTTTTCTAAATTGAATTGAGGACAGGGTTTCCTTTGAACAGATTGCCACCAACATCACATAATAATCTAAGCCTCAGAAGGATTACTAAACAACTGAAGCAAGCAAAAAAAAAAAAAAAAAAAATCTACATTTCATCATTATTCCTGTCCCACTTTATTTGTTGCTTCTTCCACACAACATTCAGTGGAAAGAAAGATGTGTTGAAAAAATTGTCAACAAAGGTAGGTAAAGGACCAACGACAGCAGTCTTGGGATTAATCGTGTGTAACTCCAGGTGGAGCTGTTCAGTAAGGTTTGAATACTATGCATGCAAGTCCATGTTCAACATTAAAAAGAGCAGTCTAATTATCTACACTAAAATAGTTTAAGAATTATTCATTCACATAACACAAAAATGAAACATTTGTCGAAAGCAGAAAGAGGCTATGTTCATTTACACTTAATCAATGAGCATTCGTATGGATACTAAACCTGTTGGGACAAGGTCCTGGAGTGTCTTAGTTTATTTGAAGTTTTTTATCACATGTTGCCCCTGTGTTCAGAGCTGGCATTAGACTGGTGGGAGCCCCAGGCAGAGGCTAAGGAGTGACCCCTCTGTCCCACCCTCACATTGGATGATCCCACTGCTCCTTTGCTTTAGAAAAAGGACTTTTCACATAAGAAATAAAACAAATCACTTTACACTCTTGTGATGTAATCAGAACCTACAGAGATGTGACTAATAGTAAAGTTAATGCACAGTGCATGTGTGTTTGTCTTTTGACTTTTATGAAATTGATCAGTATTTTACAGCATGATGCTCAGACAACTTTAATTCCCCAATCAAAATATTTTGACAACGTAGCTCATTAAAATAGACCCCAATATTAATATTGAAACAGTAAATGTACTTCAATTTATAAAGAGTGATCTTAGATCCCAAAGTTATCACTAAATGCATACAACTCCACAGCCTAGAATACCATGGCACTTATACACAAAAAACAACAGAAATACATAAATCTTGGTATAACACCTAGATAGATACACAGAACATTAAGAAATAAGGAATACATAAGTCTGTTCATTTCATAAAATCCCACTGTGCTACTTTGTTGAAACTTGCTCTTATTTATTGACACATAAGTATAATTGGCTGCTTTACTGTGTCCACAGACTAGGGACTGCACTTGTACACTTCTTATCTTTGTCTAACAGACCAGGTCACCTTCAACAAAGAAGCAACATTTCAGCTAACTCTTATCAGGGCAGGAGAGACTTTACTTTTTTTTTAAAGGTATCTTGTTCATGCGAGTTGACTTGCCTGTATTTATAAGATTAAGAAAATCTCTGCTGAAAAATAGAACATATGGGTAACACGTGCATACAAATGTTATTTTTTGCTAAGCACAAATAACGTGGTTTATCTTTGAAAATATATACATAGATACAGGATGGAAATAGGACTCCCAATGCATAGCAGTTTGATCAATTCCTGGTTTAATCTTGAGTTTAATAATACACACCTGAGCTTGTTATACAGTGTGGCTCATTAAGCTTGTATTAAAACCTGGAATGGGGGAAACTGCTATGCAATATGAGTCTTATGCTTCCATACATATACACAGTGCCTATAGAAAGTCTACACCCCCTTGAACTTTTTTCACATTTTGTTGTGTCAGTGCCTCAGTTTCATGCATTTAAATGAGGATTTTTTTCCACTTATTCTACACCATACTCCACACTGTTAAGGGAAAAAAGTTATATATTAAAAAATACAAACTGAAAGATCATAATTGATAAGTCTGCACCCCGAAAGTTAATACCCTGGTGGAAGCACATTTGGCAGCAATTACAGCTGTGAGTCTGTTGGGATAGGTCCCTACCAACTTTGCAAAGTTCAAACTCTGTCAAGTTCCTTGGGGAGCGTTGATGGACAAAGCAATCTTCAAGTCATGCCACAAATATTTGATTGGGATTTAGGTGGGCTCTGACTGGGCCACTCAGGACATTTACCTTTTTTTGTTCCTAGCCACTCCAGTGTAGCTTTGGCTGTGTGTTTTTGGGTCATTGTCATGCTGAAAGATAAACTTCCGTCCTAGTTTCAGCTTTCTTGCAGAGAGGGTTTTCCCTCAAGGACTTCTCTGTACTTTGCTCCATTCATTTTGTTTCTATCCTGACAAGTGCCCCAGTCCCCTGCCGATGAGAAACATGCCCATAACATGATGCTGCCACCACCATGCTTCACAGTAGGGATGGTGTTCTTTGAGTGATGCTCTGGGTTGGGTTTGCATTTAGACCAAAAAGTTCCATACTTCAAACGGGATTTAAGGTAGGCTTTCTTGAGTAATGGCTTCCTTCTTGCCACCCTACCATACAGGCCAGATTTGTGGAGTGCTTGGGATAGTGTTGTCACATGCACACTTTTGACCAGTCTTGGCCATAAAAGCCTGTAGCTCTTTGCAAAGTTGCCATTGGCCTCTTTTGGTAGCCTCTCTGATCAGTCTCCTTCTTGCTCGGTCATCCAGTTTGGAGGGACGGCCTGATCTAGGCAGCGTGCCATACACCCTCCACTTCTTAATAATCGTCTTGACCGTGCTCCAAGGGATATTCAAGGCCTTTGATATTTTTTTATACCCATCCCGATCTGTGCCTTTCAACAACTTTGTCCCTGAGTTCTTTTGAAAGCCTTTGGTGCTCATGGTTGGGTCTTTGCTCAATGCACCCCCCCAGCAGAGGGAACCTACAGGAAACTGCTGAATTTATCCTGAAATCATGTGAATCACTACAATTTAATACAGATGGAGGCCACTTAACTTGGTGTGTGATTTTGAAGGCGATTGGTTACACCAGAGCTAACTTAGGGATTATTTTTTTATTATTTTATTTCTTAGCAGACACCCCTTATCCAGGGCTACTTACAATTGTTACAAGATATCACATTATTTTTTACATGCAAGTACATTATTTTGACATACAATTACCCATTTATACAGTTTGGGTTTAACTGGAGCAATCTAGGTAAGTACCTTGCTCAAGGGTAAAGCAGCAGTGTCCCCCCACCTGGGATTGAACCCCACGACCCTGGGTCAAGAGTCCAGAGCCCTAACCACTACTCCTCACTGCTGCCCTATAGCTATTAAAGTTTAGGGCAGCAGATTGTTATTACAAGGGGGTTGGACACTTATCCAACCAAGCTATTTCAGTTTTATTTTTAATTAATTTTCTACAAATTTCTAGAATATTTTTTTCACTTGTTGTGGGGTGGGATGTGTAGATAAATGAAAAAATAAAAAATAATAATGCATTTTAATTCCAGGCTATAAGGCAACAAAAAGGTGAACATTTTGAAAGGGGGGGTGTAGATTTTCTGTAGGCACTGTATATATATATATATATATATATATATATATATATATATATATATATATATATATATATATATATATATATATATATATATATATACGACGTTCAAATTTGTTGGTAATTCCTCCACAAAAAAAGAATGACACAATTTTCCCCTGCACAGATTCAAGGGCACCCTGTGCCAGGCGCAGCAAAGCAGCCCCAAAAAACATAACCGAGCCTCCTCCATGTTTCTGTAGGTATGTGTTCTTTTCTTTGAAAGCTTCATTTTTTAGCTCAGAACATAGAGCTGATGTGACTTGCCAAATAGCTCCAGTTTTGACTCATCTGTCCAAAGGACATTCTCCCAGAAGGATTGTGGCTTTATCAATACAGCATTTTAGCAAATTCTAGTCTTGGCTTTTTCAAAAGTGGAGTCCTCCTGGGTCTTCTTCCATGGAGCCCACTTCGCTCAAAAAAGCGACGGATGGTGCGATCAGAAACTGACTCTTATCTTCACCTTGGAGTTCAGCTTTGTATCTCTTGGCAGTTATCCTTGGTTCTTTTCTACCATTCACACTATCCTTCTGTTCACTCTGGGGTCGATTTTCCTCTCCTTGCCGTCAAAGGGAGGTTGGCTACAGTTCCATGGACCCAAACTTCTTGTGTATTTGCAAACTGTTGTCACAGGAACATCAAACTGCTTGGAGATGGTCTTGTAGCCTTTACACTTACCATGCTTGTCTATTATTTTCTTTCTGATCTCCTCAGACAACTCTCCTTGTTTTCTCTATCCATGTTCAGTGTGGTGCAATAATGATACCAAACAGCACAGTGACTTTTTTCTCCATTTAAAATATAGGCTGAATGACTGATTACAAGATTGGAGACATGTGTGATACTAATTAAAGAAACTTAATTATTTGAAATATCACTATAATCCAATTATTTAACATCTTGTAAGGGTACCAACAAATGTGTCCAGGCCATTTTAGAATATCTTTGTAGAATAAGGAATAATTCATCTCTTTCACAGCTTTGTTTTTTATCTTCTATGACATACCAAAGGCATGCAAGTATACATGATAAAATAGTTTTAATTTCATCACTTTTCAGAATGAAGCATTATTTCAATGACTGTAAGGGTACCAACAAATTTGAGCTCGTCTGTCATTTTAAGGAAGTTCTGTCAAACATTTTTTTTTAACTAATGAGCTTATGAATGTTCTGCTTGTTTCAACTTCCTTTAAGCCAGCCAAACTGATAACTACTTAAGTTCACCAAATATATATTTTGCATTGGGAATGTTTGAACTATAGTCTATACAAAGGATCTCGAATGTGGTTGCTGTACAGTGATAATTGCCAGCTGAAAATGGAAAACCATTAAATAAATAACTGTTAAAATGTAGTGTTTGTGTTAACAGCTACTAGATCCATTTTTGTCCCTTAGTGCCCGGCCAAAGAGGACATCCAGCATGGTTTCAATCTCATGGTTTGGAACACCAACTTGTTAGTTAATAAAGATGAATGGTGTACTGCAGAGCTGACATAAAGTCAAAGCCAGAAATGAGATTAAACAAAAATGGTACTTTTGATCTGATTTGTTAAATCCCTGAGCAGAGTAAGATAGGAGACAGATCTCATCATCGACCTTGCTATCGATCTGTATTAGTAAATCTGGTACCTGCAATCTGGCCATGCTTTTTCTTACTGTGCTAATACTAAATGTAATATAGTATTACTAGTGTTTTGGAACTTTGTTCTACCATTCAATGAAGTGCACAATAATTTTTTAGCATATCTACGTACAAATACATAGTTTAAAATACAAAATCAAAGAGAGATTTTTAATTCTGAAATTTTAAAAAAGGAAAGCAAATCCACCCTACCACATTTTGAAAAGCAGGTTCAGAATATACTATATTCTAAAACATGAAAATAGTGATGAGGTTTCTCCGAGGATTATATTCAAGCTTGATATTCATATGTATTGTAGTCCCAATAAGAAAATAAAAAAAGTAATGAAAAAAGCTTGCCCGTCTTAAATTCCTTTTAATAACAGATTGGATCTACAGAGTCCATTTTAACGCCAGCTTTACAAAGCATTTGGGTAGCACTTTTGCTTATTACTCTCTACTATCACTCTGATGGCATGTAGAAAAACATCCACCAAAATTAACAGGCTTTATATCGCAAAAAACCTATAAACATCTAACCCCTCATTATTACCAGATTATACGCCTCATTTGAAAGGGCACCAAAATGTACTGTCCCATTTACTAACAGAGAACGTGATAATTGACATGCCAGCAGCGTGAACACTGTATGTATTGGGAGCAATAATTTAATGTGCACGATAATGTTCAAGACTTACCCGCGTGACCACTGTGATATCAAAAGCCACAGCAGTCCAGGCATATCTTTTTGGTCAGTGGCTTATTGTGAAGGAGGTGGCTTACATTGACTAAAAATGAGTTTATCAACAGGCGCCCAGCCCTCCGCAAGAGGGGACAGGCAGAGGCAACATAAACTAAAAACTGCATGCACAGGAGTTCGAAATTCTAGTGGAGGAAAGGGTTGTTTTTAAATTATAATACCTTTGTATTGTTTGTAAATTCAATGCAATGCACTATAAAATAAAATCTAAGAAATTATAACATTAATTCATGTTTATTCACTCTTAATATAACATATTATTTTATTTATAGGTAATTTTCACTGCTCCATATGAAAACTTTAATGCAAGTAATGCCTCCATGATGCCAGATAGATTTCAGCCCAGAAAATAGGTTTAATAGGCGCTATCAGTGGTTAAAGCCTGGTTTCCAAACAACCAATTATCGCCCACTCTTTGTGCAATACTATGATTATCACCCCTTTAGTAATATTAATGTGTGTGAATAAAGCTCATCTCATTATTCAGAGCCTTTAACTATATTATCATGCATTACCATACAAATCACATATTCATTCTTGATTACCATAGTGTGGCACACAAAAATCAGTGCGCAACCCAATATGCCTACTATTTCTCACACGGTAATGAATACAATTAAAATAATAAATAATGAAAATCATGAACGCGGCACACTAATTACAATTACAGTGCACCATAAAGTTTAGTGTCCTTTCATAAATGAGGCCCAATGTGCTTTCTGGGGAGAAAAGATGATTGTAAACAACACAATAAAACAGAAATATGAGTCACTCTAACGTCGCAAATTCAGATGGAATCAGAGAATCTGTGGCCATTTTTAAAATGTGCATTGCTGCTACAATGAAATACAATGACATTCTACAACAATTCATATGGATTTGCAGCCGTTACTGAAGTGTGAAATAATGGCCTCATGGCATATTATGATACGAATGATGAGTTCCTTTAAATCTGTTCTTTGATGCTTCCTTTTCCGGTTTGTGGTTCAAATGTCTTTTTTTGTATGATGATTCAGTGCAGGAAACATCACAATGTATTATAATAACCCTGGGTTCTGTGCCAACGAAGCTGCAGGAACAGTTTAACTGCACCATTCGTAAGTGTATCTACATAGATGCAGGAATAGCTCCGGCATAGCCTTTAGTATAGGCATGAAGGAAATAATTATAATATGTAATGTATCATTTTCAGGGCACTCATATATACCGTATGGGCCAATAATCATTTCAAATCCTGCCCACAAAAAGAAAACAAACATATTTTTTATTTCTACAAGCATAATATGATAAGGAAAAAATATTTTTTTGAAAATGTATTTATTTTTTCTGACAATTTCACTATCTTAAAAAAAAAAAAAACAACATTAAATGTAGTTTGGGGAAACCCTACCTGTTCAGTTGCAGTTGTGCAGGTGGGTCTGCATGGTTTGGGTTCTGGGTGGTTGGTGCTCCTCTTAGTCTCCAGGGTCACAACATGTGGGTGGCTCCATCCCGATGAGCTGAAAACAGACACAAATCTGATCGTCGGGACACAAACAATACAGTACTTTGCTCCTTTTCATTTGAAACCCTGGAATTGAAAAAGAGACAACAACTGATCCAACTGTGTGTTTGTTCTGCAAGTACTCAGGAACCTAGTTTCATTTAAAATGAGGGCATGTTTTCAGAACAAAAATAGACAGAAAATGCAAATTGTGAAACTGGTCCTTGTCCTTATATTTTGTTTTGACCCAGGATAAAACCACTGAGACTAATAGGGATGATGCTGTGATGAAACTGCATGGACCAGAGATTCAATTTGTAAACCAAACAACAAAAGCCAGTAAATGCAAATTAAACTGTAATATATTTTTTTTGGCATTCAGAAATATGATACTAAATCTTATCCATTTTAAACTAAACTAAAATTGTTACAACTGTTCAATGTACAGTCATAATAAAAAAAAACTAAAATAACAAAAGTTCAGATCTAATAAAAAAAAAACAATCAAAAGCTTAGATCTAAAAGTAATGACTGTAGTTCAAGGAAACGGCTAAATGTTTTGCCTTTGCACTCTACCAAATATTTCAATTACATACATTTGAGCTGCAACAGTCTTAGATGTTTTGAGCAGGGAAGCAGACCTAAAGCAGGAGAATTCCTGTTTTGCAACCATAAGGTTTTATTAAAATCGAAAAAACAAAACCAAAAAAACAAAAAAAAAAAAAATAGGACTTATATACAGGAACTCAAGAAAAAAAAAAATAGAAACAAATAAATCCTGAAAAAAACAGGTCATACACGTTTCAATGGACACTTCTTTCCAAGCAGGCTTTTATGAGTGGCTTAAAGCTATTCCTAGCCCATTCACAAACAAAGAAAACAGCTACCCCTCAATATTGCGACTACCTGTGGTAAACCCCTACCTCAACCCACCAGGTGTGTGGATTGCATTTATACAATCTCAAAAATATTCCAAATTCAAACAATCAATAAATACATATTACATTTCAATATCACATGGCATATACAAAATGCATTTTAAACATACTGTATTTACATTTTATTTTACCTGTTTGCAGCCTCCATCAGCAATGTTGATTACCTAGTGGTCTTTGTTTGCTACCATCGACCATGTTTGATTCCACGCTTATGCATCCCTTCTTAGCTATATAAGCCACGACAATCTGTCATTAAACTGCGCAAACTAGAGGCAGTCAAGCCCTTTGCAAACCTGCCAGACTTGTCTGTTCATAGTTGAAGAGAGTAGCTTTGATTGGTGTTGCAGATGTCTCTGCTACACCTCACATTCAATCACCTGCAATTCTTTTTTTTTTTTTCAGCCCATCAAAAAACTTCATATTTTGTATTTTCTAGAGGTTTTTTAATGACACTTTCTATTGATCCGTTTTATTATCCGATCTACTCTAGCTGATTAAATTGGATTTCACTGCACCTGTTTACTAGTGTATTGAAAGACAATTACAAGTTCATGAGGGGTGAGGGGAGGGTGAGGGAGGGAGGATAGCTAAAATGGAGGGTTTTTTTCTTTAAACCCGCCATCTATCCACCAAAGCAAGTTAATTAAGTACAATCCCACAAGTACCCTGGACCCAAACACCCACCTGTTCAAAAAAAAATCCCAGGAGAAGCAGCCCAGCATGAATACCAATGAACACAACACAGGCCAAGCCCTTGACATGAACCTGCTAGGGGATAGTGAAAGTGAGAAGAGTCAAGAGGGTTAATTTTAAAAGTGCTGTTGTATCCAATATGAGCTGTGGATGTGTAGCTATGGTTAACCAATGATGTTGAGAATGGGTGAAACAGTGTACAGTGTTTTTAAAAAAGAGGAAGATGTGTGTCTGACTGTTTGGAATGGCAAAGATTTATTTATTTGATTCTTTATTTTTGACCGAGTATGATAAAGTAACATTTAAAAGTAATAAAAAAAACATCCTTGGAAAAACGTAATAAAATGTTTGGCTGTGGACATTACCTATGGCAAAATGCTTTTTGGCTGTAAGGGGTTAAAGCAAAGTATAGACCATCAATCAAGCTTATACACTTCCTCCTGTCACTCAGCCTATAGTAGTACCCCGTCCCATAAGCATGACTCATTCTAGAAACATAAAAAAAGAACATAAGAAAGTTTACAAACGAGAGGAGGTCAATTCAGCCCATCTTGCCGTTTGGTTGTTAGTAGCTTTATTGATCCCAGAATCTCATCAAGCAGCTTCTTGAAGGATTCCAGGTACAGCCTCAACAACATTACTGGGGAGTTGGTTCCAGACCCCTCAATACTCTGTAAAAAAAAAAAGCCTCCTATTTTCTGTTTCTGAATGCCCTTTATTCATCTCCATTTGTGACCCTGGTCCTTGTTTCTTTTCAGTGGTCGAAAAAAAGTCCCTTTGGTCCACATTGTCTCAATCACCTTTTAGAATTCTGAATGTTTGAATCAGATCTTCATCACAGTCTTCTTTTTTTTTGTTCAAGACTGAACAGATTCAATTCTTTTGAGCCTGTCTGCATAATGACAGCCTTTTAAAACCGGGAAAATTCTGGTCGCCTTATTTGCTCTTTTCTAGAGCAGCAATATCCTTTTTGTAACGAGGCAGACCAGAACTGGAACACAATATTCTAGGTGAGGTCTTACTAATGCATTGTAAAGTTTTAACATTACTTCCCCTGATTTAAATTCAACACTTTTCAAATATATCCGAGCATCTTGTTGGCCTTTTTTTTTTTTATAGGCTTCCCACAATATCTGTCTGAAGACATTTTTGGAGTCATAACTCCTAGGTCTTTTTCATAGATTCATTCTTCAATTTCAGTATCTCCCATATGATATTTATAATAATATTTTTAATGCCTGCGCAGTACCTTACATCTCTTTCTCTTATTAAAATGTCATTTGCCATGTGTCTGCCCAGTTCTGAATGCTGCCTAGATCATTTTGAATGACCCTTGTTGCCGCAACAGTGTTTTTGCCACCACTTCCTTAATAAGATGAGCCAAAAATAAGCCATTATATTTTCTCCACTCTAAAAAATGGAGACCTCATGAGAACAAAGAAACATACTGTTCCAGTTAAGTAATAATAAGTTATTTAAAACTATGAATTTAATTATACTTAAGCCAGACTCTGTGTTCTTCCATTTCTCTTAAGTAATTTATTTTAAACTCAAACCCATACAAAAGCACACATAATTTTTCTTTTACAGGTTTTTAAGGTTTTGCAAACATGTATGGATCCCTTTCAGACAACAGGTCATTTACATTACTTTTGTGTCAGCACACAAATGTTTCATTGTTTATATTCCAAAGCACAGTCAGGTTCTCCACCACGAATTATGAGAGCTATTATATGTGAGGGACACTGCCTTGTCACATATAATATCCTCCTCTTAACTTTCCTGTGGTCCGCAGGGACACGGGAAAGGAAGTCCGCAATTTTATTCTGGGTCATCTGTACTGAACTGTAAACTTTAACAGCCAGTATCTTCACAATGCCTTCATGCATGGATTTGGTGTCTTTCCTTCTCCCCAGCCATTGCAACGTGATGATCTGTTTCTGAACTGAACTCACTAATGAGGTCGCTCCTCTCAGAGAAATGTCCATTTGATGGCTAAGCTCTCTCTGAGAAACAGTTTTCGGCTGATGTATACGATGGGTCCTTCAAATGTCCTTGTTCTCTTGCAAACGTACAGCTCCCAGAACAATTTTAGACGCGCCAGTCTGCACAACAGCTGGTTTGAAGTCTGGGCTCTGCAACACCGGGCTCTTATACAGCCTTCCTTAAGATCTCTAAAAAGCTTTGTCAGATGCTGATATGCGGGTAAGATTAGTTAATTCTATGGGTCTGGATGTGAGAACTCTGGGATGAATCTCTGGTACCAACCACCTAAAACCAAGGAAAGATTGTACCTGCAAGATCCGCGGATACAATACAATATTCATACATTTAAAATAAATACAGGTTCATGATATATCACATAATAAAAAAAGTTTCACGTTTATATATAACAGTGGTTCACCAAAAATATTAGAAAATTAAAACAACCCCTTGTCCTCTGACCAAAAACCTTGAACCATTAGTACACTGTGTAATTTTAGGAGGTAATGAGTCATGGCCAACAGGAATTTCAACCTCATTATTATTATTATTATTTATTTTCTTAGCAGACGCCCTTTATCCTGGGCGACTTACAGTCGTAAACAAAAAATAATATTTCAAGAATCACAGTACAAGTAATAATAGAATTAAATGACACCAGTCAAATGTAGTCAAAAGTGTTTGGAAAAGGAAACAAGGAATACTACACTGTACAGTTTATACAGGACACATACCGAGATATACTGCATAACCAAGGGGAATACACCCACACGCCCCATTATTAATGTGTGGTTTGAGGAATTTTAAATGTACCGTTGGTTTACAGAGGGAATCTTGGAAAACTGCATTGGGTTTCTTAAGTAGGCTGCACCAAAAGTAGTATCTAATTTAGAGCACTGTATACAACCCTCTTTTGGGGACAAAAATATACAAGATATTATTACACCAACAAATGAAATACAGTAGACTTACCAGCCAGCAGCTTGAATTGAGGCAATTGTTCAAAACCTTGGATGGCATACAGTCAGGCAGATTACAGTGACATCCTGCTATGTAGACAGATTCCCAGGTTTTCTTTAATTGGTTTTGACATGTTACTCGGGAAGAGGAGGGTTTGTTAGTTTTATCATTAAAAGAGATGTGCGATTTGTTTTCATCTATGAATCAAAGAACATTTTTTCATTTTGAATATGTGAAATAAATATTTAAACATTGTTGTTCTGATCGTCCTATTCACTGCCACTTTTACCGGGGTGTCTTTTTGAAAGCAGACCGGGTTTATTTTGTAGCTACAATGTTCTTGGTCTCAGGCAGTAGTGTGTATGGTATGCTGTGAACGTTTACATGGCGTAACTCCACCACCACAGGATTAAACAAGCAGCCTGGGGCACTATGAAAACTTGATTTTGATTACCCTGTTACAATGAACACTTTGATCGGCAGCTCTGCCAGCAGCTGCTGTGTTTTATCACCTTGAGCTGAGCCTTTATTTGACATGTTCCACACCTTGATGTTTTTTCTAACATTTGCAATATCCAGCACTGTAAGCTATGTACATCCAGTACTATGGCTATGTATTTATCATGATGCAATCCAACATAGGGATGTGGGTGTGGAGTCATAGATTGTGCTGCATTTAAAAATCAGTGTTGTGGTTTTTTTGCTTGGTCCTAGATGTATGTGGGTGTTTGCTTTGAAAGATCCCCGTGATTGCAATGTAATTTTAAGTGGCTTGCTTGCAACACAATCTAATTGATGTTTCTTTCTTCATCCATCTCCTTTGCCATAACCCAATTTGACTGAATTTAAGTCAATGAAACCTGCTGATTAATGTTTAACATATTGAATTTACATACTACTTTGTAGTTTTCCATATTCTTAACTAAAACTGAAAAACTGAAAAATGTGACATTTCAGGAATCTAACATGAAATACTGTACTACTATCATGGCTTCCGGTAGACTTTATGATATCATTTTGTAGTTGCTTTGATTACATGATGTAGGATTTTGTTTCTTGACACTTGCCTCTTCTTACAAGGTGCACTTGGCTCTTGTTGAGGAGAGAGGCAGGAACATCGTTTGGGAGGAGAAGGGCAAGACGAAGAAGAATCCACACATATTCAACTCAGGGACACTGAGCCTGGGACGCGAAGGATGCGGTGTTAAAGCATTATCGTTCTCACCCCAGGGACTCCGCCACGCATCCCTGCACATGGAAAGCCCTGGTGTTCTGGTAATTTACTCTAGCCTCTAGTTTGAGCTTTCCTCAGACCACAGTTGAAATCTCTGGATGGAAAGGCCGCTTCACCTTTTCCATAGTGCTAGGCAAATTTCTGGATGTCATGCTGGAAAGGCAGGCCATCACATTACCATTCTCCTAAGGATACAAGCATAACTGATGTTGGCTGAGGCTTTTCCAAACAACTCTGTTTCATGCTGAGTGACCTCAACCAGAAGAAACCAAGTAGAGTTCCTTCTCAGAAAAACTTTTCTTTTCCCATGCTCTAAGAGGATCCCTTATTGTCCTTACCTGATGAGTTTTTAATAGGTTTCTGTGTCTACTAAATGTCATGACCAGTAGCCTACTACTCTCTCAGTGCCTTAACTCCCCGCTCAATTCCTCATTATCATAATTATGATCATTATTTTGTGTGTGTGTTGGAGTGTAATTCTAGATTGCTGTTTTGGAAAGCCATGTGCAGTGGGAAAATAATTGCCTGGCCACAATGCACTGAATTTTGCATCCGCAATTATTTCCTGTGACTGCCTCTATGCTTACATCTACCCCTTGAAAGGTTATCAAGTTATTGATAGCTGGCCTATTTGTTTTGAAGGAGGGAAACAACATGTAGTAGCCTGTCAGTCTTATATTGAAACTCTAAATGCTACTTGGTTATTCAGTAAAAAAAATGCAAACAACAGCATCGCTTTTATGTCATCCCACGAAATATGACTGCGTAGATTCCACAGATCAGTATAGCCACTGTGTCACTGTTCTTTTGGTGGTTACCTGATGGTGAAATAACACATGTATGCGCCCAGACCAGACCAATCATACGCAATGTGGGCACAGACCCGCCAATCGCTGTAGTAAAAAAAGCGGTAGGGTGTGGTCCAAGGTGTATGTGGTCCAGTGGTTGCAAAGAAAAGGCCTGGTAACCAGGAGGTCCCCCGTTCAAACTCCACCCTCAGCCACTGACTCCATTGTGGTGACCCCTGAGCAAGTCACCTCTAACCTCCCTTGTGCTCCTGCCTTCGGTGAGACGAATTGTAAGTGACTCTGCAGCCGATGGAAGAAGTTCACACACCCTAGTCTTCTGTAAAGTCGCCTTGGGATAAAGGCGTCTGCTAAATAAAACAAATAATAATAAAATAATAATAAAAAAAGATGAAAAGACCTCTGTGTTTAGCTGTCATCCCTGTTGTGAAACATAATTACATAAGTACGAATTTTAGAATCAATCATTTTAAAGCATTTGAATCCAACAAGTACACCCAAAAAAAGAAATGCTGAAATATACTTTTCCTGTGCACAGAGGGGAGGTGATTTCATTGAGGATATTACCTGTTCCAAATGAATCAATGTTGTTGTCACTGGTGGGCCTGTGGTATGCTATCAGTTCTGGTTACTTCTTCAGGGTACATTTGGTACTTACTCGTAGACAGTACAATGGTCATATTTTGGAGTCGTTATTGTAGGTCTACTAAGAATGAAAACACCAATCTTCTTCAGTGTTTCCAAAATGTAATCTATTTTACATTCAGTTGGCTACACACATACAGTATGGTATATCAAACGTATGCATTAGAAGGCTCTTCCCCTTCATTTATGAGCAGCTTGCAGTATAATCCATATAACAATAAAGTGGGTAAACTATTAACTACAGTAATAGTCCAGCCTTTTGCTGCTTGCATATCTTTCTCGATGATTGATCTGATCAGTGCATAACCACAGCTAGATCAATAACAGCCATCAAGTCATGCTGTACCAGTAGTCATTAAGATATATGACAACAGGTCTATTTCTGACACACACCTCCTGCAAAAAAACAAGAGTTTGACTGTCATTTTACATAAATCATCTGATGGGCATCTATTCACCTCCAGCCCACCCCAGCACCACCTGCCAATTATACCTTTACAAGCCTCTCTTCATACAGTAAGTACACAGGTTAGTGTAAAGAAAACAGAAAAAAAAATGAGCTGCTGGAAAAACTATTAATCGTTGGGAGGCAAGGTCTGTCAGTACTTAAATAAATGTAATTCTCATTAGAATAAACCCAAATTAAATTACATTCTGTGTTCTTGACATGTAAACACGCCACACAGATTGATGTTCAGGGATTGTCGACTGTGGGATTTAATACAAATGCATCCAGATCACATCTAGATCAAACCCAGGGCCTCAATTTGGGCTTCTATAAGTAAACATATCACATGAGTGGGTCTTGATGAGATATAAAGCCAGCCAAAAGGGTATAAGTGTACTGGAATAAAGTAAGAAAACACAAAGACACACCTGTAAATCCTTGTTTTGTTTTAGTGCCAACAGGAGAACAAACTAGTTCTTGGAGTTTGCTAAGAATGGCTGGATGTCCACATATTTTGTTTCCATTTGTTTCTCTCTTAATCAAACACTAATTACCAAAGGAAGCTGCTTCCTTACCCCTCATATCTTGATTGAGTTAACAAACTACATGCACTGATCTAACCTGACTTATTTGAACCTTCTGCTCTGTATCTAGTCACCAATTCAGTTTATTACTCACCCATTGCCATTTCTAGCAGCATAGCTAATTTAAACAATCTGGTATTCAGCTGGAAGGCTTGCCTAACCATTAATTTAGGGTTTAAAGGGAGTGCGAGATGGAAAAATAAAAAACCCAAAACCAGAGGCCCTGATAATTGACACGGCAGTGGAGCGGGGCTATGTGTACGCATGCTCTGACGCAGACTTCGTGCTTCATGAACTAAAGAATTCTCAGTTCTACAGATGTTTATGGCAAAATTAACGTATACTGACAAACAGATTTGTTGTCAAATGATTAACTGCAGAGCCTACTACCGTGTTTCGATCGAATGTCTATTTACGAATATATCACGATTTACCTCGTCCAGTAGTCTAGCCATAACAAATGCATATTATAATGCCTTAGAAAATATACAAACTGGATAAAAAACGCATGCATATACTACAACGACGTACCTCTGTTCATAAATGGCGATTTACTCTGCAAATAAATTTCTAAAAACATGTTTACTGTTGTGCAAAACGTATATACTTACCGTCAGTACGTTACGTCACACTTTTTACAAGTCATTGGTTGCATGATGTTTTTATTTTTGTATCTTATCTCTAAACAATTCAGTCTACCCCTTAATGCATTATAAGAAAAGACAACAAGAAACACGCATTAAAAAAAATAAAGTGTAGCTGGTTGTGCCAACATACAGACAGAGACAGTCACAAGTCACAATTAATAGACAATAATGAATAATTTCTTTAGAGAACAATACCGTATATGGAGAGCAATGTTTTCAATCAACTGCAGATTATGGTGGTCATTTCAACTGCAACATTGAAAGAATACAGTTTTCAAGAAACCTGTTGTCAATGCCCCAGCACGGTTATTCCCGCTATCAAGCAATGCAGACGCACGATTGTTAATTTCTGCTCAATAACTCCTCAGGCTTTAAATTACTCCACCGCGAGCATGGTTACTGAGCCTTTTTTTATTTCCCTCCCTTCCTTGAACAAGTAATATGCAATCCCTTTGTTGACAGTCAGAGTGCTGCAGTAGTACTGCAATATCTACTGTTGTATAACCCCCCGTCCTTGGTATACCATGTTCCTAAATGTTTTCTGGTGAGTAAAATACATTAACTTGGATTCATGTACCATAGTTATTCTTTAAATGAATTAATTGTCCAGTTTATGGTAAACTGTGCATGTGATGACTAGAAACTCGGCTGTCAGCTTAAGCAGAATATCTCAAAAATGGCCTGTCTGAATTCGAAAATGCAGAATTTGGGATCGTTATCTAAAGACCAAAGTGTCCAGAATTTGGATCGCGTACATTCGTGAAACCAACCGGCCCAGAATTTGGGACTTATCTGAAAAGCAAAAGCCGCCCAGAAATTTGGAATGAATGAAAAACAGGGGCAGTTCTATATATAAAAAAACTGTGGATTATTTAGAGATAAACTAATGTATCCTCTAAATAAAACTGCAATAGTGTATACATTCTTATATTAAAATATATCTGAAAAACCGATTATAGATATATGCTACTTGAAAGAAAAAAGTACACCACCATTAGAAAGCCAATTCTTACATTCTGCATAATACATGATAATTCATATAAAGTAATCACCCATAGTTTGTTTACATCAGTATAGCTGTATCACCACATTATATTTTAATGGAAAGGTTAGAAAGCAGATCTCTCTCTCTCTCTCTGGATCACAATGTTAAAAATGCCTGTAAGCTTTTTCCAATCGAGACGACATATTCATGTGACAGACATGGACCAATCAAAACGCGACTGTTAAAAGCGGTTCCATCCCAAAAACGGCTCAGGCCATACCGGGCTAAAATAGTTCACCTGTTTTGTTTTTTTCGTATTCCTCCTCCCAAAAAACGCAGTCTTGTCCATTTAAATGGGGAGTAGTAACGTGTTCTTGTAATTTAAATGTCCACCCCAGTGGTAATCTACGTAGCATCGCTACAAAATAATAAAAAAAATAATAATAGTGAACGATAGGTTATGATGCAACCCCGGTTCCCTGAAAGAGAAAAATAACCATCAAGGTATGGGACATTGTCGCCAGGCAGTAGGGATTAGCTGAGCTTTATGTCAAAGCTGCCCGTGGAAGCCTCGCGCGAAGCTGCCGTGTCAAACCCATACACTTCCAGGAGCTTACCTCATGGCGGAGAGTCACCTCCTCTTGCCCCTTCAGAAGGGCATTTGAAGGCCTCAGGGAGCCACCTTGAAGCAGTGGTTGTGCTCCCTGCTGGGGAACGGGGTTTATCACCTTCTCCCTGTTCATCAGGTGGCCAGAGACCGGTGTGCCTTTGGCAAGGCTGTGAGGGAGGATTCTCAAACGGTAGGACAGGGCTACGTCCTTCCCATGACTTCATTGGACAGTACGTCACACACATATCGCGGGCTTTCGCCTCTGGCCGTCTATACTGCATGTGTGCACCTGTCCCAGGTGGAATAGTCACACCATGTATTGTCATATTCCTACTCTAAGGAGGCAGGTCCACATAGCCTGAGGCGTCATGAAGGTGCAGAAGCCTGGAATATATAAATGTGAACGGAGGTTCAGCACGATTCCAGCCTGTAAAGGCTTCTCCATGAGGGTATCACGGTATTCCGAAACGCGGCATGAAATATCGAACACCCGGCCTCGAGAAGAGGTTTGGGATGTGCCACCCCTGGTAAAATAGCTGCCCCTGGTGGTGGAGGGCGCAGTTCATCACTAATTCAATAGCATCCACTTATCCAGTGGGAAAGGCATTTGTTTAGACAGGCTGATATTAAAGATCTAGAACTCCACATGTATGAACAGCTGATTACAGCTCTGCCCTCCCACACGGTCATATGCTGATCAATTACTCAGCACCTCAATGCCCTCCTGGGCAGAACATGTGTAACCCGCTCTTCCTCTGGGAAGAAAAAGGAGGATGGAGCATGCATCAACTTCATTGAGAGAGGCACAATTTCAATAAACAGGAACGGGATATAACAGCAGGTAAAGAAGGGCGGGATTGGTAGCATGGGATATACAAGGCAGATCTCCTCTAAAAGCGGGTACAAGAGGGATACTTGTTGGCCAGTGCATATGGCTTCATTTTACTGATGCCAACATAAAAACGCCAGTCTTAATAGATGAGCTTCATTGGGCTCAAAGCGGTTGTGGAGGCTTCTAGCACCCACATCAAGGGCTCAAACCCGGTGGCTTGAATTAGTTCTTGGGAGGCAGCAATGCTAAGCTTTCAAACTGAGAGATGCCAAAATGGCAACCAATTTGACCGTCATCGTGTGATGGCAAACTGAATGTGACAGAAATACACTTTAAGTGTGAGGGGCTTACCCTAGAGTGATCCTTATTCTGCAGAAACTGTAATATCCCACTGCCATGGGGCAGGAGACCGGATCGCCTCAGCCAGACGCAACTCTGAAATCAATTGGGTGCCTGATATATTGGGCCGAGGTAGAGGCGGCTCTAGCACTCTGAATAGTGGATATGCAGACCAGCCCTAAGGCTGACCAGGCTCCCGCTCAGAGCCAAGCCCATAGCTGTGAGCTTGGGGTTGGTTATAGCCCTCACTGGAGGACCAGCATGGTCCCTTCGCCGGAGGGAGTCCACCAGAGGCTGACCGTTGCTGGAACTTCGGGGACCAGCAACTCCTCCAGGGGCCGCAGGGAGGCAGTCTGAAGTCACACAATGGCTCTACCCACAGGCAGCTTCTCCAAGAGGGGGAGCCAGTCGGTGGGGGGGGGGAGCCCTGGCAGGCTGGAGTAGGCAGGCCAGTGCATGCGACTCCCTGGGGGCTGTGGGGCCAGCCTCACTTGCAGGGAACCATATGGGGGGGCAGTCGTGGTCTCCTTTGAAATGAGGATCGACTTCTTTGTGCAGAACTCAGTCCCAAATCGCATGCCACCAGGGGTGAAGGCGCATCCATTGTATAAAGAGGACCTCCTCTGGACAGGGAGATGTCGTGACTCACCAGCAGATGAACTGCAGAAGTGTGGTTGAGCCCGACAGCAGCAGCGTTACCATCGGTGCGAAGACCTGGGACATAATCATACAAGCGGTCAATGCATCACTACTGGCATTGTCGACCCGCACTAACATTATACTTGTCCTGGCTTTTGCCAAAAGAAGTGCCGAAGGCGAGGTCCACTACTCTGAGTTCCAGACGATGTGGGCTGACCTCCCAGGGTCCTGACCACGCACTCCAGGTCCCCTAATCCCGTTCCAGACTGCTCCCTTTGTAGTTTGGGGCGTCGGTTGTGATAACTTCCCGCCGGAAGATGGTTAAGCTTGCGCCCTGGGGATGTTAAGGCTGGGAACTTTCCACCGAAAGCGTAATACTTCCCAGCAGGTTAGGTGCCCTCAGCCTCTGCAGTGCTTGTCTCTCATACAGGTGCAGCGCGAGGCATTGAACCAGGCCTGCAGAGGTCTCCTGGTGGCAAGTAAAAGCCAAGGAAGGGCTAGCAGCCATCTTAACATCTTGACAAGAGCTCCATGCTGACTGTTTCTACTCAGCTCCTGGGCAGGAGACACATGTGAGGCAACTCTCTTTGTGTCGATAGGGTGCTTCATGGACACTGGGAATGCAGACCCCAAACTTCAGTCTGTTGGCTGCAGGCACGGGCTCTTGTCTGGGTGACCTTCAGACCCACAACCGCTGAAGATGGTCTATATTCATCACTGTGTGTGCTGTGCCAACTGCTCCTTTGACTGCGCCGAGCAGCTTCCAGTCGTCCAGATAATTCAGCAGTCGGCGCTGCCAGACCCGCCGAGGGAGGCTAAAGTGGCGTCCATACACTTGAAGGTTCGGGGAGGAGCTGAGGAACACGGGCGAATGGCGGACACAAAACTCCGTAGACCCTGCTCTGAAATCGAAGCGTGAGTATTCCTGTGACCCGGACGGATGGGGAGGCATTGAGATGCGTAGCGAGGTCCTGATTGGTAAACCAAATTAAAAGCCTGCAGGACAGACTGGACAATGTGCGTAAGCATCTTGACACCGTGGGTATTTGTTCAGTACGCATAGGTCTAAGTGGTGAGCCAGCGTCCCCTTCTTTGGCACAAAGAGTATTTGGGTAGGAACCTGGTGGGTCCAGAGCGGGGTCTGCCTATGTGGTTAAAGATAACGCGCTCTTGAGCAATGCCTGTATTTCTGCATTAGAGCTGAGGACTGGGCAGGTCCCACTGCAGTTACCACCCCACTTCCCCTGAGGGGTTTCTTAGCAGGTGATGAAGGGTGTACCCGGTGAGCATGGTTTTAGCACCCGTTGGTGCATTGTTACTTGAGACAGGAGCTGTGGAACAGTGTGGGGTGGGATTACTTGACTGCAGGGTTTCTCAAGGGCTGCTTAGGCTGCACTCCTGAGGGGCCTGACCCAGAGCCACGGGGAAGTGGTGCCTTCCCTCCTCTGGGGCGCCACCCCTCCATGCGATCTTTCTCGGCCATGGGTTAGCTCGGTGCCACATACTTGAAGGAGGCAGGGGTTTTACTGCCACAGATGCCCTGCTGCTGCGGCCCTCAGCCATTGGCTCTCTTGACGCCAGCTGGGGCTGCTTGGCCACATCTTCAGCCAGCTGCTTTCTTTGGCACTCCTGTATGTGTGGACGTTGCAGCACATCTCCCTCACTCCCACCAGCTGGAGCCAAGCGTGTGCCCGGGGATAGAGACATCTGCTCAGCAGGGGCCTTATCAGGCTCATGCCTGGCCTGTAAGAGCCATAGCTGCCTCCCTTTGCTACTAGGGGGAAGCAAATACTCCTGCTGTGCTGTTGCCATGGCTAGACCAGCCCTGACAAAAGCTGTGCAACTGCATGACTTCGGTTCTGAGCCGGATGGGAGGACTCAGGCAGGTGCAGATCAGGCATGCATCTGGTAGACCAGCCAGGGAGGCTGGCCCGTTGGACAGTCCACAGCTGCCTCTGTAGCCATGACGCCAGCCTTTTTTTAGGTGGGCGTAATCCCTGCACTGCCTGTTAGGGGCAGGAAGGGTCTTAACCAACCCGAAAAGTGTGGCGTCTTTTGCTGGCTGGCGGCTGAGCAGCACGGCTGAGCCCTGGCGGAGTAACGCCAGCCCAGCTTATAGCCAGCCATTGAGGCGACTGCAGAAATTACGCTGGAGGCGGAAGGAGGCGGGGCCAGTGGACCCGCCTCGCATAATACAAAATCCGGGAATGCGGGCATCCCTGGACTGAAGGAGCCGATGTAATTCAAATAGAGGCTGACGTGTTGGCTCACAGTGCAGGCCAGTCCGCCTTGAATGGCAGACTGCCCTCCTCCCTTGACCAGGCTGGGTCGTGGTATCCAGCACTTCCAGAGTCGTCCCTGCGCCCAGGTGCTGGGATGCCACCTCCCGAGCTCTAATGTCTTCAAGAAGCGGGTCACATCAGATCATCCCCTTGAAGAGACAGCCGGCGTCCCACTCCCTACTTCCTGGGAACTGGTGGAAGACCATCGGCTGACTAAAAGCGTGGGTCCGGTAACCATCTCTGGGGCCAGCCACATTAGAGAGTCATGAGGAGGATTGTTGTCCCATCATGCGACTCCATAAACTGCGACATCTGGAGGTGGCTCAACCCACCCCAGATGTCGCCAGTACCCGTCTACCCCTACGAGGCCGGGAGTCGCAGCCTTCTCGGCGAGGCGTCGAGATCTGGATGTCCGCGACTCCCGGCGGGCGAAACCCGCGGGAGCAGTTCCAGAACGCGCTGGTGGGGACCTTCCTGACCAGCTGTAGCTGGGAGAGAGATGGGCGTCTCATAAGGCCTGAAGGGCGTCGCCGACGGTGACGCGATGATAGGCGATGGTCAGGGCGAAGGCGGTTGTGGGGCCGAGGCAGGGATGAGGCGACCTCCACCTTCCCTAGCTCTCTGGGCGCGGGTTAGGTGTTTGGGAGGCTTGCCTGTAGCTGGCGAGGCAATACTATCTGCACCAGGAGCAGATGCTGCATGAAGTCCGGCCCCTAAACTTATGCGGCGCCCCAGTCTCGTGAAAGGGGTGCAGCTGGCGAACAGCTTGGCCTGACAGGTCACACAGCGGTGGAACAGAACATATTGGCGATCAATCCACGAAGAAGAGCCGAGTCGCGTAACGTCGGCCTCTGAGGCCTTCAGGGCGCTCGCGTCAGCGCCTGAAGTCGCGTGCGCGTCGGCGCGGCAGCGCGTGCGATCGGCCTTCCGGCCTCCGGTCGCGTCGTGTCGAGCACGCAGCTGGCGTCCGACACCACCGAGGTCGTCGTCGGCGATCAGAAGATGCTAGCGTTAAAGCGTCGGCCGGCGTCGAGACACCGGCGTCAGCGCCAGCGGCGTCGGCGTCGGTGATGATGTCGGCGTCGGCTGGCGATCGTCGAGTATGCCCGCGAGCACCAGCGTCAGACTCGAAGCGTCGAAGCGTCGAGCACCGAGCGTCGAGCACCGAGGTGCGTCAGGGGTGCGTGCACCAGGCGATCAGGCGATCGAGCGCACGCCAGCGTCGAGCGTCAGGCTTCGCGTCGTCGAGCGTCGAGGATATCGCGTCCGGCGCAAGCATGACCACCGGCGTCCGGCATACGGCGTCGGCGTCGAACCTGGCGTCGAGGAGAACACCAGCGTCGCGTCGAGATGCGTGCGCACCGGCGTCGAGCACCGAAGCGTCGAGGGACACCCGGCGGATGATGGAATGCGCACCAGCGTGTCGAGGCACCAGGCGCCCGAAGCGTGAGCACTGAACCCCAGAAGTGCAGAAGCACTAAAATAAGCGGAAGGCGCTGCATCAGCGCCAGCAACTGCACCGAAAGCATAGCGCTGACGCCAAAAGCGCTACGACGCGGCGCCCGGCGCTGATGTCGCAATGCATGGCATCCCGCGCCGGGCGGCGCCCGAGCGGTACCCGGCGTGGAGCATGCCTGGGCAGCCTGGCGTCCAGCTGACCCGTAGCCGGAGGCGCAAAGTGCTGGTACGGTGTCTGATGCTGTGCAATACCTACCTGAAGGTGCTGGGGATTTTGCGTTGGTGGTTGACTTCCTCTGTATAGTGAAGGGGAACTTTTTTTTTTTGTGGACGCTGCAGAAAGAAAAGGGGTGTGGTGCAATACCACGTGGCGGGAACGCGCCGCGAGGGAGCACTACGAAACGAACACCCGCACACACACGGTTGGCCTAAGCTGAACCCGAGGATGCAATTAGCGGCATTGTTGACCCAACGCAACAGATCGACACCTGACAGCAATATATATAACAATATAATTACTGTAAATATATTATGTATAGAATATATAGCAAAAAACCACACAATGTAAAGGAACGGAAAGGCGGAGACCACGAAGAGCATGATGCCGACAAGCGAAAGAATATATAATATAACGCAAAAATATATCCTAAAATAATACAAATACACAATAATAATAATAATAACTGAAACTGGGAGAAAGAGTAAACCAACTATAAAGCCTAAGCTTAGTGGTACAATCAGTTAAAACTCTAAGTCCTACGCTACTGATTTGAAGGCAAAGAGGAAGTGACTCTCCATGTAGTATGGTCTGCGGCTCAAGGGGCGAGGCCTACGACAGCTTGCAGCGAGGAGGCCTCGGCGCTTTGACATAAACTCAGCCAATCCTGCCTGACGACATGTCCCATACCTTGATGGTTATTTTCGACGAAGGGAACTGTATTTGTTGTGCCTTTCATTTAATTACACCGGAGCTCCCAACTCTGCTACAGCAACAACTTCCAACATTTCTGGTTCTAATAATAGGTGAGATGTAACTGTTTATTTCTCTAATGAGTAGTAGAATGACTTATATGCAACCTTTTTATCCCCTTAAAGTGTTTGCTGATGTAGGCAATCTGGGTTACTTTCTATTGGTGTGCAACCAATTACCCAAATACTTTTGTAGGCTAGTACGATTAATGTGCCACCGTGTTGCCCCAGTACCCAATCTACGTCAGTTTAGGAATTGAAAACGCAGTTGGAGATGGATAGATTTCATTGGACCAACATATACATTGGAATGTAAGTTTTCAAGTATAGGAAATTCAACGATTTTTGTTGTTGTTGTTGTAAATGTTTCACAGTAACTTAGTGGTATTTTTAAGACTCCATTTGAAAAATATGATTTAGCTAAGCAATGATGCGTTTTATCACCTACTGTTATAAGCCACCGATATTACCTTCATGTATAGTTAAATATATTACTTGCTAGAAGAG